>JAJMKR010000049.1:38263-170648 GCA_030563945.1 Geotrichum australiense | reverse complement strand
TCAATCAGAAAACCTTCTCTCATTGAATCATCTTCTATTGCTCTGTTCGTCGGCCATCCTCAGTATTAGTTCTAGCTATCTATACAAATATATTATCTTATTATTCAGGTTACCATATATCATCTTACGTTATTGACCTTCCCCTAAGCTCATTGATTAATAACCTCTATCACTAAGACGCTTCCTCCGATTGTTTACATGTTTTAAAATTTTTTTGGTACTATTTAATAGAATTTCCAAAATATTAAAAAAAAAATATAAATAAAAACTAATGAAAATTTGCTCTTTTTAAATACTATTGAGCATTCGAGAATCCTGAATTGATATTTTACTGTACATTCAGTATTTAAAAGTTGTTTTGGTGAGAGTTTTTGATATTTTAGGTAAACTTTGGATGAACTGGTCCTTTGGGCCCTGGGTGTTTGTTGTAAAGGTTTCCTCGTTATTAACTGTGACATCAAAATCACTTAAGTGAAAGCAGGTTTCCCTTTACACTTGGAATTTATTTCAAGCAGAATTGGCAGCGTCAAAATACAAAAGTATTCATACAACAGTAACGCACGAGATTGTGAGCCTCGTCGCAACGCAGATTGTTCGGTTTTATTACTGAACCACATTTACATGTCTTCTTCATTGTTATTAACATTATTTGTATTTTATTTATTAGTTTAAATTTTTTATAAGTTATTTGACATAGGACAATAAACTGATTATGAATGAATGAAAATTGGAATTTATTTTAAGCAGAATTAGCAGCGTCAAAATAGAAAAGTATTCATACAACAGAAACGCACGAGATAGTAAACCTCGTTGCAACGCAGATTGTTCGGTTTTACTGAACCACATTTACATGTCTTCTTCATTGTTAATAACATTATCTGTATTTTATTTATCAGTTTAAAATTTTTATAAGTTATTTGACATAGGACAATAAACTGATTATGAATGAGTTGAGTTAAGTTGAGTTGGTTACATTATTTCTAGTGTATTTACCAGTTTAAATTTTTACAAGTTATCTAGTGCGGTAGCAAAAAGACTGATTGTGAATGAATGAATGAATCTCCTTTGGCACTCACTGCCGTCGGTTAGTCCTAGCCTGTCGTGGCCAGTTTTCTCAAATAAAGTCGTGCCATTTGATTTATAAATTTTGTTTATCTCAACATAACAAGAGATCACAGGCCTAGGTTGATTATACAGAACGAATCATCTCCTAGATTTTGAAGCGAAATTATTCTGAAATTCAAACTAACACATTGCAGCTTGTATCAAGCTTTTGGAAACTAGCTATTTTCACAACATAGTGAAATTTCAAAATGTTGTACATATTTCATTGTGTAGTTCGCCTTCCGACCTGAAATTTAAAGTTACTCTACCAGATAAACTAACTTTGTGGGGTAATTTTTAATTCAAGGCAATTTATGTGGAAATTTCACTGTAAGTTCCCGTAATTAACCTTCAATTAGCATTTTTCTTCTCGGTGAGACTTTCTAGTTTACCTTTTAAATTTTCTTCCAGTTCATCCTTCACTTTCACCGGTACGTTGTTAAAACTATGGCTTGCCAAATATGAAGCTATCTATTGGATCCGCAATATACATTGCAATAAAGCCTTTGATAAAAGTGTTTTTATCTTGTCTTCTTGGGTTTATATTGCAAAAGAAAAAGCTGCTGAACCCGACAGTTAATTCTTCAATTTCGACTATACTAGTAAACTATCTAATACCATGTCTGATTTTCAAAAATGTTGTGGCTGCTATCGACTCTTCTGACTTGACTACTATCGGAGTTATGCTTCTGACAGCAACGATGTATACAATACTTGGACTGGTGTTTAGCTTGCTCACTCTCTTAGTCACTCCAAATCCCCGTTACTGGCGAGGAGGACTGGTTATAGCTGGTGCCTTTTCAAATCAGGGTGATTTACCCATAGCCTACATTGGGACCATGGCTACCGGTACTTTGTTTACAGAAGAAGACATGAGAAAGGGGATTGCATATTGCGTCATGTTTTTAGCTATATTCGTGTTTGGTATGTTTAACCTAGGTGCATTCAGATTAATAGAAAACGATTTTGCTAAGAAGAAAAGGGATATGCATGCTGGTAATTACGATCCTGAAAAAGTGAGCAAACCTGGATTTTCCGGCTTTAAAAACGAAACTGTTGAAACTGTTAGTGTTGATAGCATGATGGTTGAACAGCAAAGTAAGAATAAATGGTGGAATAAGCTGAAAACCATTCTCTGGCAGGTTGTAAGTAATTTTGCAAAACCTCCCAGTGCATCATTGATAATCAGCATTGTGATTGCAATGATTCCCAAACTCAAATCACTTTTTGTTGGACCCTCACCCGTGGCGCCAGATGGAGCACCAGTCCTTAGCTTTGTTATGGACCTTACATCTTTCTTAGGCGGTGCTGCAGTACCTCTTGGACTTGCACTTCTTGGTGCTACATTGTCCAATCTCAAAATCAGCCATCTACCACCTGGATTCTACCGTAGCGTGATACTAATGACTGTTTTCAAGCTGGTAGTTCTTCCAGTTATTGGGGTTGTATGGGCCAAGCAGGTGAGAGAATGGGGATGGATTGACAGACAAAATTCTATGGCCATTTTTGTTATGGCTATTTCAGCTGGAGTACCAACCGCTACTAGCCAAGTTTATTTGTCGTCAATGTTTGGAGGGGGCGAGGGAACAGAAATGGAGTGTTTGGCAGCATACTTGATTTGTCAGTATGCAGTGTTAGGATTTACCATGACGGTTCTGCTAACATATACGTTGAAAAGTGTGCTTGAGTTGTGAAAATATTCTGTATATTCTTGATAGTTTATATTCACTGGTAATGAGTAATTTTAATATTCTCTTTGAAAATAAGTTCAAATCTTAGAGAGCTGAATAAATTAGTTCGTCATATTTGATTTTGGTTTTCTTTCGACGTAACTACACTAAGTGATTCTATAAGGATGGTTTATATTGGGTCGTGGTGAATAGAACTTTTGAAGTTTTCAAAACACTTATGAAGCTTTTATAAGTCCTAAAGTTGTCCTGTAACCTGTACATAATGGTTCTTTCATACCCAGAAGTGTATACACTTGAGGAATTACGGGAATATTGATCGTGTAAAATTTCACGTTTGAAACATCGAAGCTTCAGTCACAATCCATAAAATCTGGAAAAAAAATGTTTATGTATATACGAGGAAGTATATCTCAAGACTTACTATTCTAACCTTGTACTTTCAACTCTTAATCCTTGGTAGGATTTCTTACCAGTCAAGTATTGGCTAGTATAGTCAAACCCAAACATACACATAACCGATTTTTGAGGAAAAAAATGCTTAACTGGCGAATATGCTTTCAAAAATTGAGGATTGGGGGTATATTTACTATATACACAAAAATTTCAAAATGGCCAAAAAATGCTTAACCAGTAGAATATCCTTGTAAATTTTCATGTGTTTGCGCAGGTTTTACTGTATAGCTCGTTATTATACGTTATGGCACTCATTACCTTAAATGGTAATATATTTCCCAATTAGGAAATGATGTAAAAGCAATAAGTTTTTCTATTGAGAATTTTCTTTTCACTATCCGCTACTTGATTATCCTGTACAATATTTATAAACAAATTTGTTCCATTGCACAACTTCTCAATAAAACACAGCAATGTGCTAAACAGAATGAAAAAACCGTTCGTCGTTGTATTCAAACAACCAAATGATCTAATTACGGATAACAAACAAACTGATACACCTGAAAATGGCCGTGTAGCTTCATTATCTGACATCATCAAACACGAACGAGCGGGTTCGAGGGATCAACGAAATCATGCTGGATCGCGTTTACAGAAGAGCATAACAGTCCCTGAACCAAATATCGACTCAGATGAACCGGGTACACGCCCTAACGACGAAAATCAGGAAAATCTTGCTGACAAGATACTTGAGAAGCTTTCCCACACGATCGATCCCGAATCAACCCACTCAGAATATGGCGTCTTTCTTCCGCCAAAAGTTATTGCAGTTTACCTCAAAGTCGGTACTTTCCTCTCCACCTACAAATCTGGAGCTCTTCCAAAGCCTCTTAAAATAATTCCTAGCCTGAAAAGCTGGTCAGACGACATTTTGTACATAACTCAGCCGGATCTCTGGACCAACCAAGCCATTTCAGAAACGACTTCGATTTTCATCCCGACCATGACTGCATCGCAAGCTACAAGGTTTGTGCGCAATGTCGTCTATGAGAGATTTCGAATGGAGTTAGATCAAAATAATCCAAAACAATCGAATTTGAATAGCAAAACTTTGAATCCTCATGTTTTCAACGCTCTGAAAAAATCAGCAACCAAACCTCCCGCTTTTTTCAAGGGCTTGGTTTTCCCGTTGATTGAATACGGTCCATGCAGCGCAAGAGAAGCTGCCATAATCAGTTCAGTTATAGCGTCAGTATCCATTCCTACGCTTCACTGCTCTGCGGCTTTGATGAGACTGGCCGAACTGGATGAATACTCAGCAGCTGTTTCTACGCTAATCAAAACTTTACTTGACAAGAAGAATCCACTACCATACAAAGTTGTTGACTCGTTGGTTTTCCATTTCATGAAATTTGGAACTCCTAAGACAAAACTAGAGATGAATCCACCACTAATATGGTTCCAGTCTTTCTTGTCGTTTGCGCAGAATTGCAAGAATGTCATCTCGGAAGATCAACGGTTGTGCTTGATTGCGGTGCTGAAAGTTCAGGTCCATAGAAGTTTATCGTCCGAAATCAGGAAGACTTTGCTGTCAGGGAAATCATGATAATGTATACCGGTGATAGAAACGAAAACATATCTAGCACTTGATAGAAGTTTGCATTCAATCCTGTAATTCTATTAATGAGATGGATATTGAGATAGAATACAGGCATGTTATACACTTTATTGAAACGAGGAGCACGCTCTCTTGCATGCAGCTTTTTCTACAATAACAGACACCGAAGTTAATGCATTTCTAGACTAATTTGTTGAATATGAATATATCAAACATGTTCTTAGCTAGAAGAAAGCTGTTGAGTTTTGTATGGGAAACTCATATGCACAGCCGATGCCCACAAATTTCCATGTAAACCAAAGCATTCTTCATATTCCCATGTTTTCCACTGAAGACTGATCGACTCAAAGGAGATTTTTCTTACTGATATTATTCATGTCACTACAATAGGCTTTTAAGCTGTGAATATTTTAGATATAGGTATAAAAAAAAAGATGTTTTCAACTAAAAGAAAGCGGTTGAATTTATCGTGGACGACTTATATACACCTTCAGTGGCCATAAATATTTTTGCAAATCGGTGAAATAGCCGTATTTCCACACATCTCAACTAGGGTTAACTTTGCAGAAAAGGCACTTGTTATTAGTAAATATATTGCTTATTTATATCAGAATAATATGTTCTAAAGCTTTCAGTATGCTATGGAAATATATAAGATGATTTCAGCCGAAATACTGTTGCGTTTGATGTAGACAACTCATGAACACTGGGGAAGTCCATAATTATTAATGTATAGCCGAAAGGAATCTTCGTATTAACATGATAAACATTTCAGTTTTGACTTTGCCGAAGCAGCATTTTTATTGATATTGCATATTACCATGTGCTATTGAAATCAAAAGGGGATAAAACCTCATGGTAGAGAATAGCAAGTTGTTTGTTTGATTCGTTCAAGTCTCGTAACAGGATTGTCCATCTATGGGCTCCGCCGTAATTCACGTTGACTATTCAATCTATAATTTTGGATAGATTGATATCATATTGTCAACATCCAAAATGTTTAATCTGCAAATAACAGCAGTAAATTTTTTATGAACTGGTTTATGAAAAATTTCCTTAAACATTATATAACTTTTCAATGATGTTACTCTCGCTGTATTTAGGCTATAATTGCAAACAGTCATAGTTAAATATCCAATAATTGTCAGAGAAAATAGAATAAAGCTCTTATTAGACTACAGGTCTTTCTTGCTTCAAGTGATGTGCAACAGGGAGATTAGATCAGACTCGATACCACAAGTGCAATCTGTTTGTGAAATGCTTTAAGATAGAATTCTGTAGAATGAGAGAAAGAGCTATCATTAATAAACGTGCCATTCTTTCTTTAAAGTGTACTTTAATTAAGACCTGCAATAAACTGAAACATCGCGTCTGGATTTCATAAACCTTTCTGATCTACACACGGATGTGTTAATAGATTGAACTTAGCAAAATGAGACCAAAGCAGTTATGCAGTATTATACTATGTTAGATTTCTTGGAAAGCGTGGTAGTATTCATTTCCAACCATTGATTATTATAGATACTTCATCACTCCTCATTGTGACTTGAAGATGCAAAGAAATATTCGAAAGATTTCCAAGCTCGCTTATAGTAGAGCCAATGATTTATGGAGAATATGCAAATCTAAAAAGGTGCAGTTGTACATCTTAGTTAAGGTGGTATTAGTTAGATATCAACATTGTCGTACTGTACGTATTGTAGGCAGTGTTTGAATAAGTCAGACGTCGAAACGTATTAATCTACCATCATACTTCATTACTTGACGTTTCTTATAGCAGCTTTGCTGATGTCAAGAAACTCATCTGCACTTATACCACTAGACTTTGCAAGCTTATATAGACTCGCAATGGATTCATGTACGTGAAGTTTCACTGTTTTTTGACCTGCGGAATGGTCCGTCACGCTCGGTTCCACGTTATCATTTTCTCGTTCTATTGCAGTAGCACGTAGATCACCATCCTCGTCGATCATAGCTTGAACATTGTCGTAAGCCTTATAATAATCGTCATCATTTGTTATACTATCTTCCAAAATTGCTGACTGTTCATTTGATTTTTCAATATCTTGCATATTGTCTTCATCTTCATCTCCATCTGAGCCGGGAGCTGTATCGTATTGGTTCCAATAATCATCGTCACTTTCTTCAACTGAATCAATTTCTTGCGTGATACTGGCAGCATATTCTGATTCTGCCCCAGCAATGGATTTTTTCCAACCTTTCAAAAGCTCTACTGATGCTGTTACAAATCCTAGAAGAAGCCACTTTTCTGCCTTGCTATCCCATGTTGAGGCCATCATTAAGCTAGCTGAAGAGGTGGTATATTTTATTATAGTAACTCTCCAGAGTCCATCAGCACCCGTTCTTTTGTAATACTCTTCACCATGCGTAATGTCTAGGACGCGTAGTAGTTCTTTCGTAATTTCAGGATCATCAATCATATGTTTTTGCGAGTTATCAGAAAGCAGTATCTTTGCATCTTCTGGTCCCCAGCACATGGCTGAGACCCAAGGATAAGTCGCCCCACGAACCAATAGATTGGGCGAGACCGGTTGATGAAGCTGTGATTTATCGGACATCATGTTTACCCGTTGATTCAAGTACGGGCTCATCATTTCCATCAGATCCGGTAAAGGCTCTGGGGAAGACACACCTAGCATGACCTGGGTCAAAATATCAACGCATGAGTATTGTGTTGCATCGTGTTCTGACGGTGTATAGAAACTCATTTCATCAGTATCAAGTCAACCTGCATTGTGAAGTAAATCTGGGATTTTTTTTTCACTTTTGAATTTAAACTCATAGAACTTGTCATAGTACGGCTGTATGTGTTTGCATTTCACTAAAAATAAAAGAGTTAAACAGAGTATACTGTAGGTTATAATATGATAAATTCCAAAACGAAGCATCACGGCAGGTAGAAGTTTGAGAAAGTGTTCAAGAAGCCTCAATTGTTGAAAAAAAGACAATTGCAGCTACACAATTCTTATTCTGTTGTTTAATTTATTTTTCTGAAGTTATAGTCATTAAGAAACAAGCAAAACCGATCTGGAAGATAGCGGGAAGTAGAAGCAGTAAGCAGCTATAGCTGGCCAGAATACTCAAAATAACTATGACTGTACTAAATTAATAAAAAGACGTAGTAAACTTTTGTAAAATGGTTTGCCAGAAAGCCGAATAGGTATCACAAGCTATCTGGAAAATACGTAATGTTTCGATGAATCAAAAATAGTTATTAGAGCTTGACGAGTAACATTAATGGTTTGCGAACGAACTGACAATATGAATTTCAAGCATTCTACCAGAGGGTTCTTCGCTAGATGTTTGCAGCAGCATTATTGAAAACAATCTATTAGATCAGAACAATCCACATCTAGTTACAGTTACTCAATGAATTGGCTTGCCAATACCTGGACTATACAACTATCGTAATCCCTCTATAAATACTAAATCAATACATTTATCAGAACGTTTTGTAAATGATCATGTCGTAATACAGGATCAGTTAAAACTTTTTCTCAATCAATAATTTTTCACACTTCGAGGAAATAGTCACCAGAATTACCAGCCAAATACACCTACTACATACATTTGTTCTGCCCACTTTCCTTTTTCTGGAACAAATATTGCTCACACCATCATTGAAGCAAAATCTTAAAATAAAAACTACCATAAGACTAAGTATATCCATTGTTCAATTTTTCAGTTGCCACGCTTGTGTAGCTCAGTTGATGGAATCGAGGTATTAAGACTTTAAAGGTGGAAATAGTATAGGATGGATAGTATAGGTAGAAATAAGACCTTCACCTGTAGTGTATAGGGCATGCTTCATAAACTGATTATGAAGGAATATTATCAAACTCAAGTATCTTTACTGCTGTTATTAAATGAGTAATGACCATCCGCATTGAGAACGTCAGTTGAGAAATACAACAATCCTTTTTCTTTTCAATGGACTTATCATTAATCATTCTGTTTCAATATAGATAGCGTGGAAGAAAAGTAGAACGAACCATTTTAGTAAGATAATTTGCACAGCTCTTGCTCAAAACCATATGTAGCTCTGTAAGAATTTTATGAAGTCTCGATATATAACTTTCAAAAACATTTAAGGGCATATCTCATTCAATACTTTGAAAAATTGTTTAGTAGCTTTTGAGCTTGTTAATTATTCCTTTATTTATAACAGTAGGCACTTAAAAATAATGTAGAATCATTACAAATTTCAAAAGGTCTGCTCTTCGTTTCCCTATTCTTTCTTTTAATGAAAATGTGTGACCGTTTTATTTTATATTTATTAGGAGCAAAGAGAGCCAGTACCAATCAGATAATTTGGGTGCTAGTTATAGGTTTATAGCATTACCATGAATTATCTATACCAATACTTAAGGTAGCTAATGCAGTAGGCCAAACGCCATTCAGTAGTTTTGTTAAAAGTTCAGCTTTGCACTCTTTTTTTTGTTCAAACTTGTTTAAAACTTTCAAATATTGTTTGAAGGCCAGATTCTTAAAACTCGTCAAATTGTTCAAAAACTAAATTAACCGTCCTTGCACTACAACGTACTGTATGTAAACGTACACCAAAAACATCTCGATAAAAACAATACCATTAATTATTTTAAATTTGACGCAAATTTGGCTGCTGCTTTGGCTACTATATTACTGTAAAGTGACAAAACCATCCAAAATGGTGAATCAAAAATTCAATCATTATTAATATTTTTATGATTGATAGTAGGTTAGACCTGGAGGTCAAAGGTCAAAAATGCACCAAAATGTATTATTATTTTATTTATACTCAAATAAGTCTCTTCCAATTCCGTCCTCAATGTCTTGCAAATCAGGTTTCTTTAATGAATAAATACCTTCATAAGTATAGATGGCAATTGAGTCAAAGAAAAACTTCAGTTGACTCAAATCTTCAATTTTACCAATATGACTCAAAATTGGTTTCTTTAATTCCGAACTTGCCAATTCCGTTTCTGGAGAAAAGACTTGCTGGTCTTCCGGAGTTGTGATGAGTCCACTCACACCGATCTTATCAACAATGCCGGTGGGGATAGTCTCAGAATTTTTGAAAATAGCATCCATCGAATCGCAAATGAAAAGCCATTCATGCAAACGGAAATCTTCGGGGTTCAAGATTAGTAAAGTATCAAGCAGCTTACAAGCCGATACAAAAGTTCGGATCTGGTCTGGATTTAGATTTCCTTGTACATTGATAAAATTGCTGAAAGTTTTTTCAAGCTGTGTGTATACAAAAGTCCAAATTGACACAAGATGAGTGGTATCTAGTTTAAGAGCCATTGCGCGTAGACAAGTGTATATTTCAGATTTTAGAGATGGGTCAGAAGAAATAACTTCTTCAAATTTGTCCACAACAGTTCGCATATTGAGAAGGTAACCGTCATTGTTGCCACTCAAATACATGAAGGCTAATCGAGTAATATTTCTTCGTCTAATTGTTGATTCTTGATCAGCCCAGCCAAAGAGAACGTTAGAATTAGACCCATGAGTTAACAATTTGTTGTAAGTATAATCTTGAACTTTCTCCTTGTCAGCTGAAGCCCATTTGGCTACTATTGACTTCCATTTAATTGCTTGTGACCATTCCATGTTCAAAAACCTTTGATCCAAGATAGCGTCTCCGACAACACCTTTCCATGCTTTTTGGCTTTGTGGCTGCTTCATAACAACATCCAGCAAATTAATCATGCTATCAGTAAAAGACGAAGGAAAATTTTTAGCTTTGATGGCACCCAATACTAATGAATTTACAACAGAATTCAAAGCCAGCATTACCCTATCGTTGTCCTTCAAAACTGGCCTCAGATTAGGTATAACTTCACACAAAGCAACAGCTAAATGTTCCTGTTCTCCAACCTCTGTAGTGACTGAATTGTTGCTGTCAACAGTAACTGGGCGGGTTGACAAAGTCAAGTTGAATAACTTTGAAAATATATCAGAAAGTTCTCTTCTAACACGTTTGGAATCACCAAAATTGACAGTGTCTATCTTTTCTCCAATGATAGCAACAAACCTAATAATATCTGGTAATAAACGTTTGTACAAGATATAATTGTTTTGAACTTCTCTCAGAAACCCAATACAGTCAGACCATATCTCTTCAATTGCATCATTTTCCAGTGATTTCAGGTATTCCACCAAGAAATTTACCAGATCAACATCAGTGAGGTCGGCGGTTAGTGTAGATTTGTCATTCGTATCAATGTTTGGAGGATTGACTCTGCTGATTACGCTACTAATTAAATAAGGAATTGTCGACTTAGGTTTCGAACCGTCAAGACCATGGAGAACCTTGAATATATGGGGTGAAGATTTTCCAAGTTCAATGAAAGTTTCCAATGTCTCTAAAGTTTCCATAGAATATAGACCTTCCATGATTTTTCTAGTCCAAAACTTCAAACGGGCAGCATGATATGGACGGGAATCACTAGATTCCAATTTAATTATTTTCTTAGTGGAATTTTCTTCAACCCAGGTCCAGATTGAGTAACACACTTTGATAACATCTTGAAAGCAAAGCAGTACTGTCAACCGATTGTTCGCAGCTGTTGAACGAGCCATTGGAGATTCAACTGAGAAAACCCCTGACATCACAGAACCAAAAAAGCCTGGATCAGAGGCATTGTTTTTATTCAAATTGGCTTTGCTTTCTTCCAAAGACAACCGATCATGAGCAGCTGAAAGCAGTTTTTCGATTGCCTTGTAATAAGAAAAAAGAACTGACACAGATATACTGTCAGTCTCGTCTTCATAAGACTTCTTCACCAAGTTGAAAGCTTTGGTGGTTTGAGAACATAGACACTCAATCAAAGGTAGTAAAATCTGTAGAATGTAATCACCAAACAAAGGAATGCATTTGATTAGTAGTGATGTCCAAGCCTCAACTGTGTGAAGCTCTGTATGCGAAGAAATGCCATCGATCAAGCATTCGACCAGATCTTCTAGCCTGATGTTTTCACTTGCGGTTGTTGTGCCTAGATTGGAATTTAATTGTTGTAGCAATTCAGACACCAGTTCAATAGTTCTTATTTGAGAGAGATTCTTTATATCCCATCTGTTGAATTTTCTGAGAAGTTTGATTAGCGTTGCTACAATCTCAAAAATATCGTCGATTTCGTTTCCCAAGAGCAATTTAAGAAGATCTAAAGACGTCCCCAATGCTTTTTCATATGATGAAAATAATTCCTCATCAGAGCGAGGTATCTCAAAATTACAATACTTGAGAAGAACAAATTTAAAAACATGGGAGTACGTTGAATCTGAAGTTTTTCCTTCTTTTTGAAAATTCATCAGTTTGCCAGTTTCGTTGTCCATCGGAACAAACTCATTCATAAACACCTTCCGTAATTGTGGGTGCGATTTTAGCACACCTAACAGCATATTCAAGTGATAATGGAACACATCTAAGTCGTCGTCACTTCTGAATTCACAATTCTCTTCCCTGTGAACAAAATTCAACGCAAGAACAGGGGTAGTAATAATAGTTAAAAGCCTGTTGACACTTCCAGTTAATACAACCATTTCTAGCCATTGTTTACCGACTATGTATTCCATGGTGCCTGTGACCTGTAGCCACTCTAGTAGCAAGAAAACCGATCTATTCAACATTATTCCTGTATTAGACCTATCGCTCGAATGGCTCCATAAAGCAGAAAGGGCTCTTCCTCGTTCTTGAACACTGTAACTATTGTCCACAAATTGTTTTGCTAGTACAGCTTCAATTCTCCTTCCATGAACCCGTTCTTGTAATTTCCATAAAGATTTTACGGCTTCAACCTCATGTGCACCTGAAACTGATATTAAAGATTTCCAGAGCAGATTGACAATTAAATTGATAAAGCAGTCAATTTCTCTTGGTTTGAGCCCTTCAACGATAGAAATAAATAAAGTATTAATAGCATCGACAAATCTGTAGGACTTTATTTCGTTTTTGACTATTAACCCTTCTATAGATGAAACCAAATCATCATCTCTCCACACTGATTCTCGTGGTATTTTTTGTAGAATAACTGATAAAAAGTTGCAGAAATGAGACCCAAGCTCTTCATTTCGTTCACTTATCAATCTGACAGTAAATAGTGTGACTCTGGTTTGTAAAATCAAAGATAGCGATGCAGGAGAAAAAGGTATAGACTCAGAATCGTCAGAAGTATCATAGTACCGTTGGATTTTATCAGTGATATATTGGTCGTCGTTAGCTTCCAGGGTGGTAATATCAGCGTGCTCGACAGGAAGGTAGGCACGTTCAGGAACTAAATTGAGCAATTCTGAAAATACTTTGATCCATGTAGTTGAAGCGTCAGGAGGGCCTTTAACAATAAGTACGGTTAGCATTAGTGGTAAATGGTGGACCAACATTTCTTCTTCTTGCACATTAAAAGTTTGTAAAACAAATAAAAATAATGCCAGACTTTCCGTTGTCCCTTCCAATACCAACTGTAAACAATCAGACCAAATATTTATCGCTTCGACAACATCAAAAAATGCGGATGCACTTCGCAGTATTTCATGAAAGTTTGAGGAATCTTCTGCTTTTTTTACACTTCGAATAATAGGTAACAATACATGAGGTATAACCACCGTTCCAATTTCCCATCGATCCATAATACTATGGCACAGCTTATATGCCTTGATGCTGTCAGCATCTACTAAGTCCAATAATCCAGATACGAGATGAGTAGAGCCATACTTAGAGAAATATTCAGCTCTCGAAATTTGAATAGTAGTCTCATCAGTAGGTTCAGGGCCCAGCAACCAATTCCATAAACGTCTATTTAGTGACACATCCCTTCTGAGCACTGTAGTGCAAGCACTCACAATAAGCGCCTTCAAATCATTCTGTGTAGATATAAACTGTAGCGCTGGTGACTGTAATTCCATATTTTTGACCAACAATTCCAAAAACCCACGCTGAACAAGAATTTGCTCATCCTCTAGACCCTTACAAAAAGCTCTGATTAATAAACCAGTCTCAGGGATGATAGCTGTTTGGGCGTCATGAGACAGAGCTTGAAATGCACCGGATTTGTCGATGGGAGAGTCTGCGTTTGATGGTAGAATGCAATTAAATTTCGGAAGCCGTCGATTTGCCCAAACCAAAGCACCCAGCCTTCTTTCTGACGATGATATCACAACTAGAAAAAAGCATTGCCAAAAGTGGCTATCATCATTAACATTTTTCCGAACGTCATCTATGAGTTTGAATACGGCATCAAAAGATTCACTTGACTCATCATCTATGCCAGGGAGAAATGAATATATTAATGGTAACAAAATTGTGCGTAGGTTGGTGATCTGCAGTATGTGCTTTTCGAATAAGTCTATCAGCAAAGGTCGAACATTGATCGAGGCATAAGACATCAATGGTAGCAAACCAGGTATCCATGTGTTTATAGTCTCAGAGGTCTTTTCGCCCAATATAGTAAAAACGGAGTTGTAAAGTTCAATTGTCTTCTGGTGAACACCAGAAGGTAATTCAGGGTGTAGGCATTCGGCAAGTCTTGTCGCTATCAATTGAGAATGTGGTATGTCCGGATACGAGTATGATTTAAGAGCCTTGTGCAACTTTCCCAAAAACGAGATGTAATCTGCCCACTCTTCAACTCCATCCCAGCCTGTCAAGGCTTTTTCGATGTTGCTTGAATAACGTTTATATTTGGGGTCGTCTATTGATTGTTAGAATGTAGGTGAATAGTCAAAGATTACACATTACTTACTGTCGTCAGATTTCAGAAATGGAAGAGGTGACATTGACCGTAGTAAAGAGGGTGCTGATAGATTCGAAGGTGTCATTTTTAAGCGGTGAATACAACAGATAATAGCAGTCCCATAAGGTAATATCAATTGATTGTATTCAAGAGAGAACTAAATGAACCACGAACTTAGTTACGTATGTGTTAAAAGTATCATTTAAAGTGTATTCGTAGTCCCTCTGCCTTTGAGCTGCAACATCTATAGAGGGTTAGGGTACTGAGTGACACTTCAACACACTTGAGATATCGAATTGGTACTCAACGAGGGCTAAATTACACTGTTAATAAACCTGTCGAGATATGTCCATGTTAAATAACTTGTGTATATGATATATCTTGACAGAATTCAATGGCACTGAATGCTAGCAAAGTTGGCTAGCCTTGTGTCCAACTGTTTGTTTGAATTAACATCAAATTTAATTACAAGAGGACTCAAAATCAATTTAGGTATCGTAACAGACACAATATTACTTGCCACTTACACCTTATCATATTACGCTTTAAGCTAGTAAATTTGTTTCTTCAGATCGGATGTGCATTCAACAGCCCGAAGTTTAGCATAGATCAGCCAGATAGCCAGAGTTCATTTATCTCATGTCTATTGAGATATGTTTGGATAATGCTGTCATGGGCGATGTGCCCAGCGCCACTGAGTCAGAGATTGAGGTATTGATATTCAAAGACTGAAACTACTTGTATTAAGTACTGGTATATGTTCAAAGTACCATATTTGTACTTATTCAAATCAATAAATATCAGGGTAACTCCCATCACAATTCCGAAGAGTTAGAGATCATTGTCTTGCTCAAGATCCTTGAAAGTATAGAAATTATTCTATCAGCTATGATAAATGGAGGGAAACAACATTAGAAAGGTCAAAAACAAGGCGGTAGCCGAGCTTCAAATTACGGCAGAGCAGCTTCTTCTTGAAGCCTTTGAACGTAAAGAAGAACCTTTAAAACAGCCTGTTCAAAAGTTTGCTGATTTAGAAGAACTCCGAGAATATCAAGGACGAAAAAGACGTGAATACGAAGATGCTCTTCGACGAAATAGACAGAATTTTGGGCAATGGATGCGGTATGCTCAATGGGAGTTTGATCAACAAGAATTCGCCCGTGGGAGATCAATTTTTGAACGAGCATTGGATGTGGACCCACAAAACATCCCACTATGGATTCGATACGTTCAATGTGAATTAAAAACCAGAAACATCAATCATGCACGAAACTTGCTAGATCGAGCAGTTACAGTTCTGCCTAGAGTTGATAAGCTATGGTTCAACTACGTGTCAATCGAAGAAACACTAATGAACATTGAGGGATGCAGAGAAGTATTTGAAAGATGGATGAAATGGCACCCGGCTGCAAGTGCTTGGTCTGCTTATATCAATTTTGAAAAACGCTATGGTAATATACAACGTGCTCGAAATGTATTTCAAAGATTCACAGCTACACACCCTGAACCCGAAAACTGGATAAAATGGGCCCGGTTTGAACAAGAACTAGGGACTCCCGAGACAGTACGAGAAGTTTACACAGTGGCAGTCGACTCTTTAGTGGCAGCAGAATCACAGGATCCAAGTGGCCAGTTAGAGATCTTGGATGAGAAACTTCTAGCATCTTTTGCAAAGTGGGAAGCACACGAACAGGAGTGGGAACGCGCGCGAGCTATTTATAAATTTGGATTGGAAAGACTACCGAAAAGTCGAAGCACAAATCTTTACAACGCGTACACTGCGTTTGAAAAACAATATGGTGATAAGGATGGAATTGAGAATGTTATTCTCTCGAAACGAAGAGTACGATATGAAGAAGAAATCAAAGAAGACCCTCACAACTACGATACATGGTTTTCCTACATTACACTTGTCGAAGAAGCATCTTCGGACCCTGATGAGATTAGAGATATTTATGAACGGGCCATTTCAAACGTACCACAGGTGAAAGAAAAAAGATTTTGGAGGCGATATATTTTCTTGTGGATTCGTTATGCTCTTTATGAAGAGCTTGAAACTAAAGATATATCGAGGACCAGAGAAATCTATAAGCAATGCATCAAAATTATACCTCATAAAAAATTCTCTTTCGACAAAATATGGCTGCTATTTGCAAAGTTTGAAATTCGTCATGGGACACTTCAGACTGCACGCAGGATTCTAGGTCAAGGCCTTGGGCTTTCTGGTAAACCAAAAATTTATAAAGGATATCTTGAGATAGAACAAGAACTTAAAGAATTTGACCGATGCCGGATACTTTATGAAAAATATATTGAGAATTATCCTGAGTTACCTCATCCATGGATAGAATTTGCAGACTTCGAGCAGAATTTGGGTGACATTGATAGAGCCAGAGGCATATTCGAACTGGCTATATCTCAACCCGAAATGGAAATGCCTGAACTTGTGTGGAAACGATATATTGAGTTTGAAACTGAGGAAGAAGAATTTGACAAAGCTAGATCGCTTTATGAGAAGTTACTTGATAAGACCGGGCATGTCAAGGTCTGGATTTCATATGCAATGTTTGAACTGCAGATTCCTGATGAAAACTCAGAGGTTCCTGAAGACGAAGATGTGGAACTTGAGATTTCTCCACAAGCTAAGATTGCGGCGAGAAACATCTATGAGCGAGCTTGGAAATACTTCAAAGAAAACGGGCAGAAAGAGAACCGCTTAATTCTAAATGATTCTTGGAAACAATTTGAACAGGTTCATGGAACACCAGAAGATTTGGAAAGGGTCGAGAAGCAACATCCTTACACGGTCACGAAAACGAAAAGATTGGACGATGGTACTTTACAAGAATATGTGGACTATGTATTTCCTATGGATGAAGCTGATAAACCGTTTACATCATTTTTGGAAAATGCAAGAAAATGGAAGATGTCACAGAGTTCTTGAACCGGTTCCAACGATTAGATTTTTTTAGAGTACTCACTATTAGTATTAGTTTTGCATTTATTAGATCATAATCTCTTAATATTTCAGTTTTGTGTTCATATTATAATACTACAGTCCTTGATGGAGTATTTTCGAAGCTCAATGTTATTCAGGTTAACTATTATACACTGTGAGTATCGTATTTACCTCTACAATTAGACAGAAACTTTTTTATACTATGCTGGCATCTATTGATATGAACACTGAATACTTCCCATGGTCTTGTTATTGTGACGTAGAAAAAGCGCCAAATCATTTTGTCAAGAATATTATGTTCTGGAAGCATCAAAGACAAGTTTAGTGTCTTGCAAGTCGCTAAATCAATCAGAAAATACAGCTGTCAGGTCCACCCAATCGCGCAAAACCAGAATATCTAACTACCCAGAAATATAGAAATAGACAAACCTCTGATATGACCTTTTTTCTACCTTCTCTATTAGAAGTGTCAAAAATTCAACATTGATTTAGGCGTATTGTTCTTTTGTGTGCCAAAATATTACAGTATTTTCCGTTGACTGTGTGTGTCTTCGGTAAGTTTTTAGTAAATCATGTATGGCGCTTCCATGAAAAATCTTTGAGCGCTTCGAATATTCAGATGTAGCTCTCTGCCCCGTAAAATCATGAGAGATTGAATCAGGCCTTAATCATTTATTGATTTTTCCGAATAATTTTACATCTTTTCCCAATCGTATTGATAGTTTGTTGAAAACATAATTTTTGCCTATATAGTTTTGAGATTTTGTTTCCTAAAAATCAATATTGTTCTTGGACAGAGTTTTTAGGTGTCTTCGGCCTTATATTTTGACAAAAACATTATACAGGTTTATAAGTAACACACCAGATGAGTTTGGACTTTAAATGACCTATAGCGATTTATATGATCTCGGATGAGAGTTCGGTATGACATTATGTTGCAGAAAACCGGGCGTTTAATCACTGGGTATATGCTTTATAGTCCAACTTTAATACTGGCGTTTCGTAAAATCTCAAGTGAACCCAGATGGTGGCAAATCTATAATTCTGTCACTTGTACAAATAGGAGTGTTCTTCCATTTTGTATCCATAGCGTCACTTTATTCCAAACGAATGCCTGGATGTCATTTAGCATTCGCCTACCAAAACCTTCCCAACGACATATCTGTAACTTCTTTCGAAGAATCTGATAGTGTTATTCTGATATTGTGATTAACCAAAGACTGCTGTTACACAAGGTTGTACCACTGTAATTCGATATTGGAATTCTAGCGTTTGCAAAAAAAGACTAGCATCACTAACCAATCACCGAGGTTTCAATGTCGATGCCGTGATCAAAATTCAAGTTGTTTGAGTTGCACCGAGACGCGTTTTCAATCTTAGTTGTTAAACCTTTTGCCTGATTTTAGGTTCCGTAAAATTCTGGTAAATAAAATCAAATAAATGCAGTTGCAACACAGTCATTCAAATATTATGAACTAGGAATGCAATAGTAGTAACGGACTATAGCTCAGTCAATCATTTCAAATGCTAGGTTAACTCATTTATACACATCTTGTCTATTCCAAATTAGTGTAAAGATGGTAATCGTTAATATCTTGATTCGTTTTACCTCATGTGCAGCTTTGTTGATCCGTGCAGTTTTCTATCAAATATTGAATGAGATCCTTGATGTGTAAAGTTTCGCTCGGCCTACCATGGATCCAATGATTTTGCGTCAACTGAAATCCAAATCTGACCTTTTTGTCACGGTTTTCTTTCTTCTGTTTTTTGTCTCTTAGTATACTTTTCAAGGGCTTCAATACTTGATTAAGTTTATCGTATTCCAAGTGCAAATCCGATAATGTAGGTTCTTCGAGACCAGGTTCGCTAGGTTGAGGCAGGGTGTTTGTGTGATTAACTAGGACAAGGGGAGGCCCATCAAAATCCAGTTGACTCGGTGTTGTGGCACTAAGCGCCACTGCAGGTGGAATAGACATTGTTCAAAAAAAGTAGAAAAGAATTTAAAGCCTGATTTCATCAAACCATTTGAATAAATGAAAGGAAAACTATAAGACTGGTAAAATGATACTAAAATCCCCTTCCGAAAGGATAGTTTATGGAGATAAAATGGAATGCGAAATTGGGTTAAATTGAAAAATTTAAAGAAAATATAATGGAGATGTACCTTAAGGCCCTGAACTTAAAACATCTTACACTGTGTAGATGTTACATTAACTAAAAAATATTTCAAGACTTAATAACATTTTGCTCTGCGGAATACATATTAGAAGCAAAGGCAATGATTATGTGAAGTTTATCAGACTGAGAAAGAACAAAAGATTCATTATTTTGCACTCGGCGCAACAAGTTTCAATTAGAATAAAAACAAAAACAAAGAGCAAGTGTAAACAGCACAGTAAATGTACGTATATTGTGGTCGCCGGCCAGAAATGAAAATATCTTTTGTGGATAAACTGATACTATCGAATCCCTCGCAGCGATATACAAATGCGTAGCAAAGACAAAGATATATCAGTTTATACATTTACGCAAATTGGTTTCTAAGATGTAAAATGTTACTATAGATATGTTTGTAGTTATTTATCTCAATGAAACAATATGGAAAGAAAGGAACGTTCAGACGTACGCATTCAGGTAACATAGTGTAGTTTATCAAACACCAAATTTGTGAAAACATGTACTCCAAATTGCAAGAAATCTGCAAATAGCTGTGGCGCCTTCAAACATTACAACACTACATAGCTAAAATTTTCTATAGTAAATAGGTTTATTATGACATTGCAGACTTTGGAAAGTATTTATCTATATACTTGAATTGAAGGAAAAATATTATCCAACCATGCTAGATCCTGTGCAAAAGAATAGCTGGCTTGCTTCTGCAAGTTTGAAAATACTGATAGTGATTTAGTCTAATATTTTAATCAGAAGCAAATGTCACACTTGCTACTAGCTAGAATCTCTTGTACCCCCTTACCTTCCTTTAACGACAACAAAAACAGCAGAACCATACCACGTCGGAATGGCATAACCAGTTATTATCTTTTTTTCTGCCTACAAACATTAATTTTGTCCTCAAAAAATCCATATGTTTCTAATCAGATCCGACTACTTTATTCTTTATCCTGTTTCTTGCCTAGTTTACTTCTTTTTATTTCAAGACCATTCTAAATTGGTTATTTCCTTATGATAGTTAAAAGAAGCACCCTTTTCAAAAGTTTTTAGCTCAAAAGTTACCGTATTTTAAATCCGACCTCCTTAATATTTGCGAGAATATTGCCTGTTATCGTTCTAAAGATAGAGAAAGTATCTGTAGATTTAACGGCTCTGCAATGATGCGATAAGTTTTATACTATGACTTATAGCATTATTTCTTTATTGGTTGAGCCTATGCTAAAAAAACTGGCTATAGGTCAGTATAGAAGTTATATTATCTACCACTAGGAATCAAACTACATTATTGACAAATTGAGAAAAAATAATTGGGCAAGATTTTATGAGCTGTTATTTTAATAAACATACAGTTGTGCTCTAATATTATGCCTATCCATTTCTGTGAAAACTTTCAGTACCGAAGGTTCAACTATTTGACGTTTAAATATTGAATTAACTAGAATTATGAGGGGTCTTGATACGAGCTAAATGACACCCGCTGTTGCAAACTACCTTCTACCACAAGACCTTGCTCTGGAGCAAAATTTCAGTTTTTCAATCACTGATGTATGAAGCTGCAGAAAGTAGAAATGTTCAAGCGTACTGCCATAAGATTTCATTATAAGCTCAATAAATTTACACGAAAGATGCTGAAAGTATTTTTTCAGCTCAACACCACACCATGGAATATAGGCCATGAACGTCTTACCATCGAATGCCTGAAAACATGAATATTTTTAAGAAAACAGAGTTGACAGTATATTGTCGTATGAGAGCCTGAAATCCAGTGTTTCCATAAGATTCAGTGTCAATAATACAGACCAGTTATTGTAGAAAGATAATTTTTATCTGAATTGTGAGTCTTATTTTAAGGTACAGATGCTGTAAATGGGACATTTCATAGAAAGCAAATTGTATGTTTTATCCATATGAGACGTGGATTAACATCTATGATTTAAATGTGGTGCAAAATCAGTTTTGAATTTTAAACCAATTATACTTCAGATAGGCATTAGCAATGTGCTTAACTAAAGACGCAACATTTGTAATGATTCACACAGTTAAATCCAAATATTGATCCATGACATACGTG
Source organism: Geotrichum australiense (assembly GCA_030563945.1). Lineage (NCBI taxonomy): Eukaryota > Fungi > Ascomycota > Dipodascomycetes > Dipodascales > Dipodascaceae > Geotrichum > Geotrichum australiense. The sequence continues at coordinate 148,906 of JAJMKR010000049.1, read as the reverse complement.
AGTTAAGAGAGGTGTGCTCTGAAGTTTTAATAGAGGCTTTTAGTGTTGTCAGATCGGTATAACGAACAAATTCGGAATTGCATCCTATATCAAAATACAATAGCAAGGGCAGCCATCTACAACTCCTTAATATTGACGTGACACAGTATTAGAAATATCAAACGGCACGGGCCTATTTATTGCTTAAATATGTTGCCGGAAGTAAGGTAAAATCATGACATGTGGTTGGAGATACCACCAGAGTTCCATTTCTGGCACTTTTTGTGACAACCACTGCGAGCATCGGTTCACACGTTGCGTCCAGATACAAACATCAATATAAGCAGAGCATATCCTAAAGTTTTCGAGAAAACATCTATACAACTTTACGCAGCAATAGATATATATCACTATAATGAAGCTCTACGCCATCCTCGCAAACTCTTTGTGTCTTTTCAACACAATTTTCGCTCAGAACGTGGAAGAGAAAACCAATATTGACGAAGAAACTTTGAGGTTCCTATTCCCTGTTGCCAAATACTCTCAGATATCGCATTGTATTTCCCGAACTAATAGCGGCATTCAAGAGCCTTTTGAATGTAAGGTTGGTTGCTCTGAGTTTCCTGAAACCAGGCTTTTATATAACTGGTACTCTCCTGGAATAACTGGACGTCTTGCATTTGGCTTTCTTGCGGTAGACCACACCAGAAAATGGATGGTCATAGCCTATAGAGGCGCTCAATCTACTTCTGATTTGTACCACACTGCAGAGTTTGCCCTCAATGAATATATACCCGATGGTGGCTGGGAGGATCAGGTAACTAGCTGTGACGACTTTGCTGCTAGTCAAGGTGAAACTGAGGGATGCACTGTTTACAGCGGTCTATTCGAAATGTACAACCGTACTATGGCTGCTACTGGTGAAACCATTCGTAGCTACTTGAGGACTCCTAGATACAGAGACTACAGAGTTATCCTTACTGGCCATTCCTATGGCGGTGTTATTGCTGCTCTTACTGGTGCTCAACTCACTCTTCAAGGCATCCCCAACACTGTTGTTTCTCTTGGAGCACCCAAGTTTAACAACAAGGCATTTTCTCTTTGGTTTGAAGATCTTTATAATGTTGGCACTGATGCTCAAAGATTTTACCGTGTCACCAAAAGAGACGATCCCTATGTTCGATTGCCCAACTTTGGCAACTATGCTCATATTGCTGGTGAAGTTTATATTGACACTACTACCACTGAAACTCCCACTACTGACTTTGTATACTTCTGTAAAGGTGAATCGGACCCATCGTGCTCTGTCAAGGACAGTAGTAGAAGACACGGATTCCGCACATTCAGAACAAGTCGTGCACACTACTTTGTTGAACAATTTGCTTGTGACTTTTTCCAAAATCAAGAGGAGAATCCTACAAATGAGTCTGAAATGTTCAGCCCTGATTACGATATGGATGAAGATGAGTGGGATTCTGACTATGATTTGGACTTTGAAGGTGAAGCTGAAGGTCTAAGAATTTGAGTTTCAGAACAGTAGTCCATGTATATCGGCTGCCTGATTCGTATAAGATTATACATAGAAAGTCTTTTATAATCTAAGGCACACTTAACTCAATACACTTGCAACATTTAAACCTATTGTAAATGCGTACCGTATGAAAAGAGTTTTTAACCCAAAAAGCTCGTAGTCCTATTCGTAAAATTACAGAGCAAAAGGTGGCATTTAAATATATCTAATATAGTGATTTATAAAAAGAGTCTACGATAGATTAAAATGCATTTACAGTATTTTAGTGTGAAATGAGTGAAATAGAAGTATGTTTGATGTGAGAGAAAAAAATCATAAAAGGTAGCTGATTTCCTACCTTTCCAACCCCAAACCTGTTCCCAACCTCAAAAATCTTGATTCACCAATTTATACCTCTACAATAGTGGACATCGACCTCTTCCAACCCACACAAACATGCCCGAAGATCGCAAGAAATCTCCTCGTCGTGCACACGGCTCCCATTCCCGTCTGAATAAGCTGGTGGGACCGCCGTCCCGGACCAAAAGCAGCGAGTTCATTTCCCCGGTCCAGCGTGACAAATTGCGTCGCAAGGGCAAAGCCGTGCTTTCCATAGGCCACGATGAAGGCCACCAGGAATCGTCAGAGGAAGAAGAGGAGGAAGAAGAAGAAATGGACTCTCAGTGGGAACTGGAAAGAAAAACGCGAGAATTGAGTTTAAGATCGGAAGAGGATGCTGCCGCTATGGCTGCTGCTGCTGCTGCTGCTGCTAATACATCTGGTGACAAGACCGCACCTGTGACAACAACCACAACTGCCCCGGTATCAGAAGATCTGCAGCCATCGACTCCTTCAACAGTGGTATCAATGGAATCATTAAAACCAGCAACCAGTTTTCCTAGCTCACCCGTTTCCGAACTGTCCAACGAAACAGTCGTGGCTCTACTTTCCTCCCATCCACCCAAATCCGAGCCCACGCAATCACACTTTCTTGATCAAGACTCTCGTTCGGGCACACCAGTTTTGCACACAAAAGCACTTTTTACTGTATCCTTTGCCGAGGAGCCTACGGAATCTTCGATTTCACAGCAATATAACTCTCTGCGGCGGTACAATTCGCCTCTACAGGATGCCGTCAAGCGTTTGAAGAAAGCGCCAAAAGCACGACAGCCTAATGCGGACTTACCGGTTTTGACCAGCCCTAGATGGAATAACAACGGTGCGAGGTATAAGATAATAGACCACACAAAACTGCTGAATCAGCTGTGGATAACCAGGTTTGTTGACCCAGATGAGGAGGTTAAAAGTGAGGTCTCGTCTATTCAAGCACAGGCACAACGCGCTCAACGACAGCTAATTGCTGGTCACCAAGACCCACGCCCAAGGAGTAATGGCTCGATTAGAATTGGCTGAGAGTCACAAATGCACGATGATATCTGGAATGAAAATGATGTTTTGTTGACCTATTTACAATCCTCTTGATTCCTTTGTAAGGACTTGTTTAGAAAGAGATTGTCCGGTCTTAATAATATAATTTACATACATCATACTGTAGTTAAGTGAATGACAGGTTCATATCAAACTACTTCTGGAAGGGGGTCTTTACTTGATTATTCCTTCTTTGGACTATGCATACAAGTTTACCGATCATCTCTTCGTGTATTGAATTCACTGTACTTGATGTGAACGATCTGGTAACTTTGGTTTAGGAAGCACTACCAAGTGCGTTGTATCCATAAACAAATCACGAAGTCAACGCTCACCAGCAATACAGAACTTGGGCTTGCATTACATATGAAAGCTCACCTACACTCTACTGTGCTTTGCTTAGTTGTTCACTAGACAGACAATGTAAATCTGTATCGCTGCCACAATGCCCCGTATATTCAAAACGGAAATTGACCTACCAGTACTACAAAATCTTTATCAGCACACGTCCTATACACAGCTCATCAACGTAACAATAAGTTATATTTTTATCTGTTTATATATTTCATTTTTCAATGTTTGAAAATAATCATAAAATCATAAGTCGAATTAAATAGCCACTGACTTGTGGAAAGCTGCACCAGCATAGATAGCCTTGTCACCCAACTCTTCTTCGATTCTAAGAATTTCGTTGAACTTGGCCAATCTTTCAGATCTAGCAGGAGCACCGGCCTTAATTTGACCAGATCTCAAACCGACGGCAATCTCAGCAATAGTGGTATCTTCAGTCTCACCGGATCTGTGGGAAACCATGACACCCCATCCAGCAGCATAGGAGTCTTTGGCAGCTTGAATAGACTCAGTCAAACTACCAATTTGATTGACCTTGAGCAAAAGAGCATTGGCAGCCTTCTTTTCAATGGCAGTCTTGATACGAAGAGGATTGGTGACAGTCAAATCGTCACCAACAATTTGAGTCTTTTCAGCAGCCTTGGTGTAGAAGTGTACCCAAGTGTCCCAATCATCCTCAGCAAAAGGATCCTCGAGAGAAACAATGGGGTATTTCTCAATGAGAGACAAGTAAAGATCAGCAAGTTGCTCACCAGTGAGCCATTTGCTAGGATCGGAATCAGGGTTCTTGAAGTCAAGGTCATACTTACCATCCTTGAAGAATTCAGATGAAGCAGCATCAATGGCAATTTGGACCTTACCCTTGTATCCAGCTTGCTCGATAGCATCAGAAATCAAACTGAGTGCTTCTTCAGGAGTTTGAATATCAGGAGCGACACCACCTTCATCACCGACGTTACCAGCAGAAGTACCGTATTTCTTCTTAGCAAGAGATTTCAAAATTTGATAAACTTCGGCACCAGCTCTCATAGCTTCAGTGAAAGATGGGAAATCAGTAGGAACGATCATGAATTCTTGAATGGCAAGACGTCCTCCGGCATGAGAACCTCCGTTGAGAACATTTTGGAAGGGAACGGGGAGCACGTAAGGAGCAGGAGAATCAGCAAGATCAGAGATGTGTTGGTAAAGAGGAACTCCCTTTTCAGCAGCAGCAGCCTTAGCAACAGCAAGTGAAACACCAAGAATGGCATTAGCACCCAGCTTAGATTTGTTCTCAGTACCATCAAGCTTGAGAAGGAATTCATCGACCTTTGCTTGTTCCTTGATTTCCAAATTGGCCTTGATCAATTCGGGTCCAATGATATCATTGACATTGGCTACAGCAGTCAAAACACCTTTTCCACCCCACTTGGATTTATCTTTGTCACGGAGTTCCAAAGCTTCGTGGATACCGGTAGAGGCACCAGAAGGCACAATTGCTCTAAAAAGACCTTTTTCAGTGGTGATGTCAACTTCGACGGTGGGGTTACCACGAGAGTCGTAAACAGAACGGGCGTGAACCTTTGAGATAGCCATTTTTATAATGTGTATGAGGTCTTATGATACTAGTTGAATTGAATTGAATGCAACTCAGGAAAGGGAATTGAAGAGGTAAAACAGGAAAGAAAAGAGAAGAAAAAGAACAACAATTCAGGGAACAGCGAATTATAAGAGTTATTTATAAAATGTACTCCGCATAATAAAAATAGTTGAATCTGGGGTAAGTTAGCAATTTAAGCTGCGAAAATGAGTTTTTGCTATACGAAAATTTGACGGGAAAAAGGGTTTTTTTCTACACCGGTTGGCTGATTAAACGCGATTTAACACAATTACACTATCACTAACCTAAAATTAACCAAATATAACACCAATTGACCAAACTTTTTCTCTACGGATTGAAGCTCTATTTTCGCTGGTTCCGAGTTTTTTTCATTGGGCACCGAACATGAATGACGGTTACTGTACGCACGAAACATTACGGAGGATGGCTTTAGGTTGTTGCACATTAATGAGCAGCACAAACTGTCCAATAAGTAGCAGCCAACCGTGATTACAGAACAATCGTAAAAAATATTCATAGCTACTCTGGGAAGTTTAGTTTCAACTTTCAACCAATGATATCACTCCAACATCAGCTTATGATCTGGGACAACAGTATGCTTTGTAGCAGCTTTGAACCTTTGACATATACGAATAGAATTAAGATCTTGACATAACAGAGAAACAACTTGGAAAATGGCATCTTATAACGTTACAAATGATTATAACATTCATAGGTAAATGAAAGTTTTTTAAAAAGCAGTTTAACAATCGTTTCGTACGCCCAGTGAGTTAACCGAGAGATTGGTTGAGATTGCACTATTTCCAACAAAAGAACCAAGCATCTCCACTCGGCCAACAGTGAAAGATCCTACAGTTTTGTTCTATACGCACACGTAGGTTAGCATTAAATTTCTTCTCATTTTTTTATATTTTTATATATATCTCAACTTAAATAAAAGTACTCAACTCAAAAGCCGTCTTTCAAGGTGCATCCATCATCTGGTACTAACAAGTTTCCCATTCACCAAAACTTTGGTGTTACTGGACTTTTCTGTGATCAAAGAGGGTGACGAAACTACCGATTTTGTGACAGTAGAAGACACGGTTTTGGTGCTTGGGCTAGCAGTTTGATCATTCAAGACCGTGGTAGTAGACTTGCCATCTCGTCCTTTGGTGACAATAACCTTTCTGGTTCTTTTTGAAGTCAAAGTCTTCGCATCAGAGCTCATTGTAAATACCTCACCCTCACTCACAACGTCGACAGAATCGGAACCAACAGCAGCAGCTGCGTCGCGATTGAAAAGATCATCGTCATGAACAGAGCTTGCAGTACCATGGGGTAAAATAGACAGGACACTTTCTTTCAAATCAGAAGCTTGAGACTTGTAAGTTTCAGTGTCCGCTCCTTGCACAGCTGCCCTAACTTTATTAGCAGCACCACTCACATAAGCACTACCACTTGAAGCGGCCCTTGCACCTTCAGAAGCAATTTTGTTACCTACAGAATACACCGCAGAACCATCAGCAGACGCTCTTGATGAATCTGTGCTATAAATTGTAGATTTGATAACCTTGCCACCTTTCAATCTATCTGTTACTGCAACAATAGGATCCTTCAAAAAGCTTTCATAAGTGGTCACCTCAACAACGGATGTTTCAACATGACCATCTTTATTCTGACTGTCCCTGGCGTAAATTGAATCACCGGATTTTTTACCACTGCCAAAAATAGCATTTCCAGATTCAGTAGCTTTGGACTTCACATCACCAACGACAGAACTAAAAGAACCTGACAATGAGCTGCCAGAGTTGGGGACGGAAGAATCAAATTCGGATCCAAAAACTGCATTCTTAGCTTCATCATAAGCTTCTTGAGCACCTGCGGCTTTTACGGCGTCTGCAGCAAGGTTCTTAGCACTGGAAGCGTACGAATCATCAGAATCTCTTACACCATTATAACCAGCTTTAGCAGCTAGTGTTTCAGCGCCCTGTACAAGAGTATCCTTAATTCCACCATTCGAAGATTCGGAATCGGAATCGAAAACAGCGTTCTTAGCTTGACCATATACGGACTCGGCAGCTTTAACACCTTCAGCGGCAGTTTCTTTCATCTTTTCTGCTTGAGAACCAAGATCAGTAGCAGCACCAGAGCTTGCAGTCGAAGAAGAGGAAATACTAGACCCAGATTTAGCAGAGTCACCAGCTCGGAAATTGTTCTTTAGTCTTTCAGTAGCTGCAACAATAGGATCATAAACAAAGTCCTCTAATGTACTACTCTTAGTGTTTTCACCCAATTCGGTTCTCGTTTCTGAGTTAGAAGCTGAGTCTTTAAAGCTGTTGATACTGTTGGATGCCTTGTCAGAAACAGATCCTTTGAAGCTATCGAAACTTTCGGATACTTTGTCAGATAAAGATGAAGCACCAGAAGAAACAGAGCTTGAAACAGAAGCAAAGCCGGATGTAGAGCTAGAAGTAGAAGTGGAGCTTGAAATGGAAGTAGATTGAGAGCTTGACGTAGAAGTGGAACTAGAAGTAGCACTTGAACCAGAAGCATCGTGGATAGTAGTTTCCACAACTTTCCCTCCCTTGAGCCTGTCAGTTGCAGCGACAATGGGATCCTTCAAGAACTCTTCAGAAGTTGTAGAAAGCACGACTGATTCAGCGCCACTGGAGCTAGAGTCTGTGTCAGCCCCTCTCTTGTGAAGCTTATCAACAACGTTTCCAATTGCAGCACCGGCTAGTGCAGCTTTGGCACCATCAACTACCTTATCGACTATTTCTGAGGATTGGGTAGAAGATACCACACTTTGAGCTGATTTTACAATACTGTTAGTGTTGATGTAGTCTTTAGCCACGGAAGCAGCATTTTCGGCTCCAGAAACAAAGCTATCTTTGACTGAAACAGCGGCTTCACCGACCTTTTGTGTATTTTTAAGCCCAGCAGCTGCAATTTTAGTTTTGTCAACAACAGAATCTTTAATAACACTTGCCCGAGTAGCAGCGGCGTCAATATCATTAGAAGCGTGACTAGATACAGAGCTACCAACATTTTCATAAACCGAGTAAGCAGCCTCTTTTGCACCCCCAGCTCCCGCGCCTACTACGGCAGCACCAGAATAAGCAGCACCTTTTGCCTGAGAAGCATAATCCGAACCAACGGCAGCAGCGTAATTTGCTCCAGACAAAACAGAATCTTTTGCAACAGCCACACCAGAAACAACGGCATCACTAGCTTGAGAGGCATAATTAGACCCAGCACCTACAACATTTCCTGCTCCAGCAACAGCGGCTCCTTTTGCGGCCATGGCACCGGCACCAACAACAGCAGCACCAGCAACAGCAGCATCCTTGGCTTGTGAAACGTAATTGGATCCGGCAACAGCAGCATTATTAGCACCAGAGGCAACAGCTTCGCTGGCCTGAGAAGCATAATTCGAACCAGCACCAACAATATTTCCTGCTCCTGAATAGGCAGCATCTTTAGCACTTCCAGCTCCTGCGCCAACTACAGCAGCACCAGAATAGGCAGCATTTTTGGCTTGAGAGGCATAATTGGACCCAACATTAGCAGCATGGTTAGCCCCAGAATACACAGAATCTTTGGCTACAGCCACGCCAGAAACAACAGCGTCAGTGGCTTGAGAAACATAACTGGAACCAGCATTGACAATATTTTCCGCTCCAGAAACAGCAGCCCCTTTGGCAGCTACTGCGCCAGCACCAACAACAGCGGCACCTGCTATGGCAGCATCCTTGGCCTGAGAAGCATAAATAGATCCTGCAACGGCAGCATTATTGGCACCAGAGGAAACAGAGTCTTTAGCTACAACAGCCTGAGAAACAACAGCATCACCAGCTTGAGACACGATACTTGATCCAGCATTGTAAATATCTCCAGCTTTTGATAAAACAGCATCTTTAGCAGAGGCAGCTCCAGATCCAACCGCAGCAGCACCTGAAACGGCAGCATCACCAACTTGGGAGGCATAACTAGATCCAACAACAGCAGCATTATTTGCTCCAGAGAGCGCAGCATCTTTAGCTGATATGGCAGCATCACCAGCTTGAGAGGCATAGCTGGCTCCACCGGCCGCAACATTTTTTCCTCCAGCTACTATAGTGTCCTTAATGGTTCCGGCACCAGCAGCCACGCCCGTTGCAATACCAGCCGCTCCGGCAACAGCTGCATCTTTACCAGCAATAACTCCAGCTCCGGCATTACCAGCACCCGCCACAATTGCAGCGCCAGCTCCGGCAGCAACGTTAGCCATGCCTTCTTTTATAGCACTAGCATATTCAGCTCCCACTTGCGCCGCACTGTTTGCACCGGCCCCAACAGCAGCTGCGCCCTCTTTGACGCCTCTGGCTGCTTCAACCCTAACTGCACCCGCCGTGTCCGCAATATCTGCCGCATAGCCCCTTGTTTCACCAACTGCTGCACTGTTATCCCCATAAATAGCATTTTTCACAATATCGCCTACAGCCTTAGCTCCAGCAGCGCCTGCCACCGCGTAACCAGCTGTTTTGACCCCCTCAAGTATTCCTTCAGAGTGTTTTGGAGTGCCAACAATTTTCTCTGGGTTTTGAGAAACAACGGTCTTCTGTACGATTGTAGGCTCGTTAACAGTTACACCCTCAACAGCATTTTTAATTTGTTTCAAAGCTCCGGATCCAGCAATAATTTTAACCCCTTGAATAACGGTTTCTTGAGCAGATGGTGGAGTGTCTGATTCATCGTAATATTCTACTTCAGCTTCAGGTACGTCTCGCTTCTTTTGGCTCAATATGAACAGATGCTCAGCTTTTGATTTTAGTCCGTTGACGTAATTCAACGCTTCACTAGCAAGCACATAGCCAGTCTGTTTGACTTTATCTTCGTCACCTTTATGATCTGAAATTTTGGCTTTCATTTTTTCAATTCCTGGCCCGTGTTTAGCCCATTCAGGTTGTGCTTTAAGTTTATTCAATTTTTCAATGGCATAATAACTTGCCCATGACCTTTCACGAAGTGCGTTGTTGATTTGAGAATTGAGAGATTCTTGTGCATTTTCGATTTTACTGGAGGCTTTGTCAAATTTGGCAGAAATGTCAGAGAGGGCGTGTTTGTGACCAGAGTTGGATTCTAGTTCACTGATAATGGCAAGAAGCTCGGGAGATCCTTGCTGGTACTTTTGAAGCTCTTGGAGTTTGGAAGAATAGTCTTCCTTTTTAAGGGAAGAAATAAACTCGTCATAAACCTTATCCAAAATTGAAAAATCTGGGGAAGCAGCTGAAGTTTTGGGTACCACCACTGTCTCCATCACTGTTTTAACCACTTCTTGTGTAGAAGTTCCAGTATTAGTAGCTCCGACAATCTTTTCATTGACTACCCCTTTGGCATCAGAAGAAAATCCGGCCTTTGACATGACGTTTTTGATGTGTGGTTCCAAATTCTTCGAATATACATTCTTGAGACCAAACGCATTACTGTCAGTTGTATGCCACCATTCTCTCAACCCGACCCCAACTAATCCAGCTTGAGCACCAGTCCAACCAAAATACTGTTTGAACTTGATGATTGGGATATAAAGTTTCTCTTTGAGCGAAGCGCCAGACCAATTGTTGTTGGATGTTAGACCAGTATAACCTTTATAGACGTAGTCACCAGCAGAACGTAGCACCGGCTGAACACCATTAAATTTAGTATTTAAGACAGCTTGTTGTGCAGATTGTGCATTCCTGATAACAGATGACTGAATATTATCGTAGTTCTTGTAAGCCTTCGTGACGTAGGGTTGTACATAACCGTTAGCAGCTTGATAGTAGGGCGATACGACTTTTTCAGCCTTGTAAACGTATGGTTTGGCATAACTGTTAGCAGACTTTGCGTATTTTCCAGCAGAATCGACGTAGGGCTTTGCTTGATTAACATATGGAGACACATATTTATTCACTTTCTCAGCGTAGGGTTGAGCATACTCCGATGCAGATAAAACATAGGGAGCTGCATATTGTTCGTAATATGGTTGTCCGTAAGTTCCGTAGTAGTAGTGTAAGTTGTAACATACTGAGTTTTTACTGTAGGCTTCGTTAAGAGGAGCGTTCAGAGGGCAGGCCCAGAACACAAGATACAAAACATAGACAATCGCAGATCTAAATTGTGATATTGGGTTAGCACGATGAATCACCGAATACTTGTATTGTACACATACTTGATCAACAGAGACCAAAATCTTGAAAAGACGCCTGGTCTTTGGTAAGTGCTAGGAGGCATTCCGAGATCAATTGTTCAATAAGATGGAACTAGCTTAAACAACAGAGAGGAAAGATATCAGAACGGACAGTCGATTAACTTGAAGAGAAGTGAGTTGAGGGAGAAGAAAATGAGAGAAGTAAGAAGAAAAAAAACTATTCAAGTAAATGAAGTCCACAAACTTTTTCAAAGCCAACGAGACCTCAGCTGTGGTTGTACTCAAAGTAATGTCACCAGAGCTAAAAGCATCAAATTTTCGAGCAAGTGAACCCCAGTAGAGCCCTAAAGGCGTGAGATTTGAATGATATGCATTTTTGAAATAAAAATTCCTCGAACTTTCTGAAACTTTAACTCATTTGAGTTTTCACTGTCAATGGGACTCTGGAAAATAGTTCACAAAAGGACCGGCGGTTCTCAGACACCACACCAGTTTACCAGTTATCTTATAGATTGTTATTAGTCGAACGATTTATTGTATATAGTGTTAGCCGATAGGTCGTAAGTCACGCCAAAGTAGACTCTCTATTAGTGTTGGTGCGTGGACGAGGGTAAAAATGGTAGTGAAGAACGTAAAGGTTTCTTTAAACAACCCCCACACAGTAAAAGCTAAAAATTCAAAGTACCTGGTAGGGTTTCAGTGACAAAATTTGATAAAAATACGCACAAAACTATGGCGTGGCACGGTATGGTACGGTATGGCATGGTATGGCATAGCCAATACGGAGCTGGTAGACGGACTGCTAAGTCATAAGTTCTGTTTTTTATAAGGTGAGTTATGTGTGAACTGATACACTCGGTGGCCAGTTATTCAGTCCCTGTGTGTTACTAACTTACTATACAACTTACAACTAGCCAAACTATTTGTCTCACACAAGAGAGTCAATAGTCTATGAATGTTAAATGATTGGACATTGAGTCTGTTTGCGATATGGCGGCAAGTTGGTGTCCAAAGAAATCCGCATACAGTATACTTGAGTGTATCTGAATTGATATGAATATCCTGGATCTTTCCTGGGGTAATCTAGAACCTATAGTTATCTCAGTAATCCTGCAGTCTCGACTAAAAGAGAAAATTGGCAATTTGATCAAGACGAAATAGTCCTAACTTTTCAAAGTCCCCATGCTAAACGTACAGTGCCTTGAGACATTTCATGTGCTAATTAAGTTATAAGATTCACTCTCACAATTAGAGAGAAAATCTGTACTTGCAAATTATATAGTTCGAGTAATACATACCAACAATATCTTCTTTTGTGCACTTATTTTTGTAAACAGGTCTTCATACTTGCCACAGTAAGGTACGAAACTCAAAATACTTGAAAGAAAAGTATAGATACAGTAATAAAACAAGCCTGCATAAACGCGCCTTAAATGACTTCGAGCTTTCTCCATGGACAAAAAGTTACTTCATAAATTTCATTTAATATTTAGGTTTCTACAATTTATAACCCCCAATTGTATGTCTACGCAATTATTTAGGTCCAATCATGTTTTCAGGTCTAACCCATTCATCGAATTCTTCAGATGTAAGAACACCCAATTCCAAAGCAGATTCCTTCAAAGTAATTCCCTTCTTGTGGGCGTTCTTAGCAACCTTAGAAGCCTTATCGTAACCAATCTTGGGGTTGAGAGCAGTAACCAACATGAGTGATTCTCTCATAAGTTGTTCAATTCTCTTTTCGTTAGCAACGATACCTTCAACACAGTGAATTCTGAATGACTTAGCACCATCAGCTAAGAGTCTGATAGAAGACAAAAGGTTGGAAATAAGAACAGGCTTGAAAACGTTGAGTTCAAATTGACCAGAAGCTCCAGCATAAGTGATAGTGGCATGGTGACCGAAAACTTGAGTGCAGACCATAGTCAAGGCTTCATTTTGAGTAGGGTTGACCTTACCAGGCATGATGGATGAGCCAGGCTCGTTTTCGGGAAGGTGCAATTCACCGTATCCACATCTTGGGCCAGAACCAAGATATCTGATATCGTTGGCAATCTTGAAAAGAGAGGCAGCCACTGTGTTCAAGGCGCCAGAGGCTTCAACAATTGCATCATGGGCAGCCAAAGCCTCAAACTTGTTAGGAGCAGTGTAGAATTGCTCACCAGTGATTTTGGTGACAGTTTCAGCAACGGCCTTGTCAAAACCAACTCTAGTGTTGAGACCAGTACCAACAGCAGTACCACCTTGAGCCAAAAGTCTCAATCTAGGAAGGGTGTCTTTGATTCTAGCAATGCCGTTTTCAATTTGCATGGCATAACCAGAGAACTCTTGACCAAGAGTGAGAGGAGTAGCATCTTGAAGATGAGTTCTTCCAATCTTGATAATGTTGGCAAATTCCTTAGACTTGTCGGAAACAGCCTTGTGAAGAGCTTCAAGGGAAGGGATCAAATGGTTGGTAATTTCCAAAACAGCAGCAATATGCATAACAGTAGGGAAAGTGTCATTTGAAGATTGAGACATGTTAACATGATCGTTAGGATGGACTGGGGTCTTGGAACCGAGCTTACCACCGAGCAATTCAATGGCTCTGTTGGAAATAACTTCATTGGAGTTCATGTTAGATTGAGTACCTGAACCAGTTTGGAAGACAACCAAGGGGAAGTGGTCGGTAAGTTTGCCTTCCATAACTTCGGTAGCAGCAGTTTGAATAGCTTCTCCGATCTTAGGGTCAAGACCGTAAGTCAAGTTGACGGTAGCAGTGGCCTTCTTCAAGATACCGAAAGCCTTAATCAAAGGCTCGGGTAGACGTTCCCTCGCTCCACCAATATCGAAGTTTTGAAGGGATCTCTGAGTTTGGGCACCCCAGTACTTGGAATCATCAACCTCGATCTCACCGAAAGCATCTGTTTCTATTCTCTTACCGAGAACAGTGTGAGTAGAGGAGAAGTATCTGCGGACAGCATAAGACTTTGAAGAATTAGCAGCAATTGTTCTTAACATGTTGATGGAGGGGAGCAATGATATCTTGACTTGTGGAAGAAGAGAAGAAAGAGAAGGAAAAAGGAAATTTTCGGAGGAGGTGTTTTTATATCTGTCAGTCCTTACAAGTGTATGGCTGATCTTATTATTTTATATGGGGTAAAATTCAATTGTCCAATCATACCGAAGAATCCGTTGAAGCGTTGAAATTTTAAATTTCGCGGTAATTTTCGTTATTCTAAGTGATTAAATTTAAACATCAAAGACTAAGTCACATACCGCTAGCCTCACTGTACTGTACAATAAATTACTGTACATCCAGTGCTTTCACCCGAATTCAGTCTCGACCATGATCTTGGGTTACAAGATGTTATATATATATATATATATATATATATCTAGGACTTTCTACGGTTAGTTATATGATTCAACTCTGAGTCGCTTCAGTGTATTGTTGATACTTATGAAAAAAACATAATGAGATGCGTTTATATAATATTATGTGCTGCTTTATTTTGCTTCAATACAATAATAAAATATTAGCTTGAGTATATTACTGTATTAAATTCTACAACTTATATGTGTACTTAGTTCTCATTTTCTGCCTCTAAAATTAAAGTCCAAATGCGTTTGGTTTTTTCTGTCCTAGTCCGAACTGTGTATTCTGAAAATGGCCCGTCAATGTCTGAAACGGATTTGCCACTCCTGATGCATTAGGTTGCATTCCATTCATTTGCATCTGTACCGGCAGCCCCGTAGAGTTGTTAGACATTGGCTGAGAATTTGTATACTGCTGCGATAGATTTTGTCCCCCAATAAACATATTGATATTCGGGACAGGTGGTTGCGTTGCGACCGCTGATTGTCCATAAAGATTCCCTCCAGTCATCTGGCCCTGAAGTGGCTGTGAAGATGCAAATATATTTCCACCAGTCATCTGACCCTGAAGTGGTTGAGAAGATGCAAAAATATTTCCTCCAGTCCTCTGACCCTGAAGTGGTTGAGAAGATGCAAATATATTCCCCCCGGTTGTGCTTGTAGGTATAGTCTGAGGTTGCTGCCCAAATATATTGCCTCCTGTTGTATGACTCTGTAAAGGCTGAGATGATGCAAATATGTTTCCCCCAGTAGTTCTGGTAGGTATCGCCTGAGATTGTTGGCTAAATGAATTATTACTAGACAAATTATTGGAAGGGAACAGTTGTTGCTGGCTAAGCATATTTCCGCCAGTCGTATGTGATAAAACAGACTGGGGCTGAGAATAAGCATTACTGCCGGTTATTTGACTGTTATTCAGGGGCTGTCCAGCGTACCCTCCAGCCAGTTGACCTTGTTGTCCAAACACATTCTGATTCAATTGAGCTTGTGGCACTGAAAATATGTTACTGCCTGTCATTTGGCTTTGCATAGGCTGAGCGGATGCGAATATGTTGCCGCCAGTTACTTGACTTTGCATAGGCTGAGCGGGCGCAAATATATTGTTACCAGTTATTTGACTTTGCATAGTTTGCGAAGCTCCCGGGTTTTGGATTTGCCCATAATTTCCCGGAGTGTTATTAGTCGATACTGCGTTGCTGAAAATATTTGATTGCGATGAAGAAGTTTGTCCAAAAATGTTTCCTCCAGTAGCATTGCTAGAGACTGGCGCAGAAGAGAAAAGGTTTCCACCTGGTAATTGAGCGGCTGTAGTAGTATTGCTAAATAAATTGCTATTCGTAGCTTGAGACTGAACGGGTGTAGCCCTGAACATGTTCCCACCTGTAGCTTGTGATGATACTGGCGCGGATCCAAATATATTTCCTCCTGTGATTTGGGATTGGACAGATGTAGGTCCAAATATATTACCGCCTGTGATTTGTGACTGGACAGGTTGAGCAGGAGTGGCAGCAAATATATTTCCTCCAGTGATCTGTGATTGAATCTGTCGAGTACCAAAAATGTTTCCACCGGTTATTTGAGATTGAATAGGCTGTTGGATTTGAGGTTGAGTATATTGAATTGTGACCGGAATGACGACTGGAGCAATAGTTTGAGGTTGAGTGGATTGTTGTTGCCCTTGCGTTTGCAGATAAGAGTTAGTCGTCTGTTGAGATAATGATGGTATTGGTGGTTGAGACTGAGGCTGAGACTGTGACTGAGGCTGGGGCTGAGGAGTAAAGTCCAGTAAGTCTTTTAGTGCGCCAGTAGGCTGATTCTGTAGTTTCACGTTAGACCAGTTCTGAGAAAACCCAGTCTGTTGAGTTTGCTGAACCGGTTGTGTTTGTTGTGCATGCTGAGTCTGTTGAGTCTGTTGAACTTGTTGAACCTGTTGCGGGCTAATTCCAGCTGACTGGGGATATATCTGCTGCTGTTGAAAACCGGATTGACTACCCAACTCATCTCTTCCGTATTTGCCTTCCAAAAACTTCAATACTCGCAAAACATCACCTTCTTTCAACCCCAGCGCTCTCAAAATTTTAGCGTCGATGTTCTTTAAAACGCTTTCGTCCATCTGATCGCGGTTAAAATTAATCGCATATTTATGACTATTTGCTTGATCAATTCCACATCCAATAAAAAAAGCATTCCAGTCGTAATCTCTGTCTGAAGGTCCAGAACCAGATTGAACTGCTGGTGGAGTAGGTAGCAAATTATTCTTAGAGTTTTGAACACTGCCTACCCGATCATGCGACCTTTTTGACTTCTTGTTATCGTCTCTCTTCTCCGACGATAGTGACTTTCCGGTGACTTTTTCCACATACTCAAGATCTTCCAAAGACATCTTACTGGCTGCTACTGCAATTTTAACACCATTAATCTTGTGCAAATGAATCTTGCCATTATTGCACCCTATAAGTTTAGCCTCGACTTTGAATGTTTTTGTTCTATCAGTCCATGTCCTCATTTCACGATTAGAAGAACTACTAAAAGAGTTCTTTTTTCCAGTTATTCCACTAGGGCTTGCATCTTGCACCTCTATACACCTAACAGGTATAACGCCCTCTTTCCTACCATCCATACTTAGTACTCTATACCAGTCGTTTTCCTTTTCAACAACGTAAATTTTATCGCCTGTTTTGGCTGTCATTTCATCACCTCCGTTGCTCTCAAAGTCTTCAATAACTTTTCCAATTCTATGGCCGACCATTCTTACTTCTCTTAAGCCCTCGGCCTTGTTAGCACCAGCTATAGTTCCAATGACCGAAACAATTTGTTCAGCAGCAGACTTTGTATCAGCTTTCAATTCTAAAGAAATAGACGGGTTTTTGAACTCCAAAAAAATGTGTTTTTTCTCGTTATTATAATAATACAAGTCCAGAATATTCCAGTCATTGGGAGTACCATCCGAAGGTGTAAACGTGAGCGATGTGGAATATACTGACAGTGTCCCTTTGTGTTTCCGTTTGTTTTCAATTTCTTGCACTGGCCACGATTGTATCAACTTCTTTTCAGTTACCGAAGACTTTGAAGCAACTCTTGGATGATGTTGAACCGTCTGATTAGAAGATTGAGATGTAGATGAAGCTTGTCTATTTTGAATCGATGTTTGCGACGTAGATGAAATCTGCTTTTGTTGAAGGGGTATTGCCGATTTATTGGTTACCTTTGTAATATAGTTTCCAGGGACGTAACCAAATCTAGTGCCGTCACCAACTAGTACCCAATCACTACCTTCATCGTCATAAATTTTAAATCTTTCACTTTTTTTGAACCCTAGCTCCTCATCGTTCCCAGCGCTGTAGTCATATAAAGTTTCAACTTCGGTCTTTCCTATGGCCTATGCAAACATTTCAACGTTAGAACCCTGAGAGCTCAATAGTACAAACAAGAAAAAAGGGCACATTTTTGATATTACTCACCTTTTGTATGTAGTTGACTGGTACGACACCTTCTTGTTCTTGTTTGTTTCGGACTTTCCACCAATCCTCTTCGGTTGTGTTGTCTAGCAGTAGTAGGATCTCATTTGCTTTGATTGACAGTTCATCAGATGTCTGCGGACTATAGTCATAAATAGCTGCGTAGACACCTAAGATCTTTGAAGTACTCATGTTTCTCAGGTGTTGGTTCAGCTATGAATTGAAAGTTGAACAACGATTTATTTTAATTAGTTGACTGTTAAAGAAATGGACAAATTTCAAATTTCAATCAAAAACCAAAGGGTTCGGTTCAGACGACCACAATGTTAAAGGAGTTTCTTTCCCTTTTTGGAAACTCATGTGATACCGGGAACTTAGCGCGTTGGGTAAATACTTAAATAATAAGTTTTATTCATTATGCTCTAAGTGCAAAATAGAAAACTTGTCTGAATGCTTTGGTATTAGTTTCTCATTAATCTGGTTCAGTTCATTTTTCCGATTCAAAATCCACTCCAGCTTTTTACCCACTGGTAGTTTTGTATACTCAGCATTGCAACGTGAACTAGGAAAACGGCGTCAGTATGAGCAAACTTGATTCTATTAAGTCTGAGTTGAAATCTTCAAAGTTACGGTCCTTAGAAAAACTCGATGTCGAAGAATACCATAATCTAGCTTACTGGGTCTCTCACATTCTTTCAGACTCAGCTACGCCTGGCCTATTCGCGTCTGCTCTCGCGTATAAAAGTCTAGAGTATCACGCTGAATTCTTGAGAAATCATATATTCGATGAGCTCATTCACTCCGAGGTCAACGATGTAAAGGAAATACTGCTCACAGAAATTGTTCCTCTGTACCAATTCGAAGGAGCATGGGAACTAATGGAACTTAATCACAGTACCTTTTTCATGTGGGTGCTATGGCTAAAAGCTCTTTTCATAGAGGAATTTGGCTCATGTAAAGCTCTGTGTTCTCCCACACCAGGTGAAGGGGAACACAAGCTTCTTATTGACTCTCTTTCAAGAGTGGGTGCCATAGGCCCTAATTGCTTTGTTGATTCTTCGGTTAATCTTGAGAACGAGACTACAGCGTATGGGGCCATGAATATTCTAGCCACTATATTTACCGGAAAAGTTTTGGATTTCTCTTCCAGCTTGAATGCTTTTTACCAGGATACGTCTACTCTAAGTTTAGGACTGTTATCCAACGATAGGAAAGTCATTCACAAAGTTCTAAAGCTTTCTTGGGACAGTCATCTTGAAACTCTGAGTGATGCATTGCGTATCTCTAACCCGAGGCTCAACAAGCCCTTCTTTCTAATGACTTTTATCTACACGACACTTTCCTGTCACCCAGAAGGAAAATTATTGATGGAAGATGAGACTAAACTGAAAGCTAAGCACCCATATCTCTATGTTATCTACAGACTCTTAATTGATCTTGCTTGTTCAGGGTTCGATAAAGGACAAGTTGGACCAAAGGCAATTTCAAGATCTACTGAGCCAAAGTCGGAAGACATTGCGAAACCTAAACAACAACAACAAAAACAGAAACAGAAACAGAAACAACAAAAAATGAAAGATCTGTCGGGAGCCTCAGAAGCCTCAGGTAGCACATCACCACATGGAGGAAATTCGAATTCTTTAACACCATCGATCAAAAGTCAAAAGCCAAAAAAGTCAGTACTGGATTTGCGTGCAAAGGAAATTGCTGACCTTGACAAATACATATCTGATCACTACTTAAACGAACTCAATAAGGAGTCATTTACCAGCTTCGAGCATTTTGAGCAACAGGATCCGAGATTATCATTCTTCCACACCTGTTACCAAGCTTTCCTTGATCTTATTTCAGGTTCCGGAGTCAATTCAATCACTTTAGACACGCTAATGCCAGAAAACAAACCAATTTTAATATACGCATTACATACAGCTATTGAGAGGGCTATCAAAACTAAAACAACAGACATATTTGGATGGTACACAGATGCTGAGTCTTTGCTGGATCTCAATGATTACGCTGAAGATGCTCCCATTGGTTTTCTACAGAAATTTCTGTATGTCACGAACTATACTGGTAAGGTTTTGGGACCTAAAGTGGATGCCATTCTAAAGTTTAAGGACTTGCGGAAAGAAGAAGTATTACAACTTTTGAATTCGGAACATAAGTTTTTTATGGTGTCAGCTTTGATAAGAACTACTGAATGGAAAAAAATGGTGTCTAAGCTAGAACAGAATGAAGCTGACCTTAATGATGTGGTCATCAACTTATTGTCAAGAGTCAATTTAGAAGCATACTCGAAATTCTGGCTATTAAAAGACACAAAAAATCATATCGCTACTAACCTGTCTAGCTTCACTAGTTTAACACAGTTTGACCCCAGGTACGAAGTATATCTCAGAGAAAAGTTCTCGTCTGTGACGTACGCTATTCTAGGCCAAGGTGATGTCATGATTAACGGTGTGTTGCTACAGAATGTTTTTTACGTTCCTTCCATGAAATACAACGTACTTGCCATGAAAGGTGACAATATAAAATCAGCAGTTTTGGATAAAGAGGGTAAAAAGGTTAAGATAAGGACTGAGAGTAACAATAAGCTGGTTCAGTTAAATGTGGACAATGTGAATGGAACCAACATCATCTATGACGAAGAAAAAATTCTTCCCATAGAAAGAAATGATACGCTGCATTTGATCAAATTGTGTGTTCCATCTGAAGGGATGTTTGAAGGTACGGGTAACGTTG
This sequence comes from Geotrichum australiense, assembly GCA_030563945.1. Classification (NCBI taxonomy): domain Eukaryota; kingdom Fungi; phylum Ascomycota; class Dipodascomycetes; order Dipodascales; family Dipodascaceae; genus Geotrichum; species Geotrichum australiense. The sequence continues at coordinate 128,330 of JAJMKR010000049.1, read as the reverse complement.
ATTTCATTTATAGGGAAAGAAGACTTCCGTTCCCATTCTGAGCTGTTGTGTCGTGTTGAGTTACATTATCAAACTGTTTTTTGTTTACTTATTTATTTATCAGTTAATCAATCTATTTTGCATTTTGAGATAGCTTTGGGAAAGGTGTTAATGCTCAAGTCTACCAGTTCCGTATATGCTAGATTGATTTTGTGCTTACCGTTGTAGTTTTGAAATCTGAGTCATGTTGTAAGTAAACTGGCAACTCAACACATCAGAGAGTACTTTATATTGGGTCAATAAATGTTACTGAGAAACACCGGGCGTATTTCGCAAAGTTACGCTGGTTCATTTATCACCGTATTATCAAATTACACTTATACATGTACTGTACAGTACAGTATGATACACATTACTTAGAAACTTTCAGGGGGCTTGAAACTACACTTTTGGCCTTCTGAATATAGCCACTGCAAAGTTGTTTCCAACTTTCCCTGTCGATCTAACTCCCTATATTTGTCACATAACCATAGTGCCGTTCGTGCATCTTCGATAGAATCATGGTTACCAATCTGGACTTCTTCGTCGAGTAAGATCCAGGCAAGAAATCTTAACGAAAGTCTTCTTCGCCCTTTAATATAAAAGAGATTGAGCGTGTCAATCACTTGTGACGAAGGAACCCTGATATTTATTGTCCTGAAGTCATTCTCAAGTCCATGGCCAATAAAAATACACCCGAGGTTTAGAAGTAACCACAATCTTTTATAACAAGTCTGAAGTGTCACTAGAGGTTTTGTTGATGTCGAAGGATCCAAATCACCAGGCGTGATTCCCGAGTACTTGGTGAGATAATCAACGATAGATGCTTCATCAAGCATAATGAAATCATCTATGAATGGCACTCCTTTCTTTGGCCCCTCGCCTCTGAGAACAGAAACTCTAGCTAGCGACAATTCTTTCAGTTTCAACAAATTTTTAGTACCGTCAGAAATAACTTCTGTTTCCTCAAAATGCACCATTACAAACTCCGCATCCATTGCTATCAGAGTACCCGGTTTGGGAGCTTCTTCACGAGTTAAAAGCTCGTAATCCTTTTTCATACCTTCCCTAACACCAGCTGCAAAGTGGTCCTTATACAAAATCGATGTATCAAGACTAGCCCGCCACTCTTCTAGGTTGAACTCGGGAACACTGGTTCTTTTCTGGTATACTAAAAGCACTGGGGATTTCCAGTGAAGTGTGAAATTTAGCACTTCCTTCTCGGGCACTTTCTTGACAAGGAAATCATTAAATAAGTACCAACTCTTTTCAATCTTCACGTAAGAAACCAAATGCGATTTTGGACCTGACACTTCAATCACCATACCAAGTAAATCATAAATGTCATCATTAGAGTTTACCTCCTTCGTGGATATAATCCTTATACCATTAGCTGTCGTTCTGGCACCAAACTCTAAACTCGGCCAATTTTTTGTTCGCCAAAACCTCTCATCCATCATCACTTCTCCCTTCTTTTTCTTCAAATTGATTATATTAGTGTCACTCGGCTGTCCCAACGGAATGTGGAGATTTAGCACTGCTGGCAGTTTCACCACAGTTCTCACAGAATACATCAGCTGCACTTTGTTACATTTTTCACAGAAGGTCCTTAGCTGAATGGTCCTATTTAAACTCTCTTGCAGCATCAGATTGAAACTTGGTGGATTCTGAAGTAGTTTTGGTTGCGATAATTCGACTCCGTGAGAAAGCATTTGCGTTGTATTATAAGAGCCACAAGCATGTATCGAAGATTCGATGGAAATCGGGCACCCAACTATATCTTGAAATATTGCTTGATCACCCTTAACTTCCATTTCTTCTGATGTTATCTTTTCATTCATTAAATGCAAAAAGTCTTGAATGGCAATTGCTTCGTCACCCGGTTTAATATCTACCAAATGTCTTTCAATTGCTTCCGGCATACTTGAAACGGTTCGTAAGAAGTTCAGTGGCTGGCACACATCTCCATTCGCCTTTTTCATCATATCATAGAGCAATGCTAGTTCACTCAACAAAGAAGGTTGATCTAGACAATTATATTTCAAAAAGTCTAACGTAAAACGTTCAAAAACTGGTGAAAACCTGTAGATTTGTAGCAAAGAATTGATGTAGGACTCACCCAAGTCTTGCTCTAGTCCTGAGTACTTTGTATCATTATACACCCCAAAATCAAAGTCGCTTATTCCGAATTTACTGTACTTCACCTCCAGCGACCTATAAATTTTTGGTATCGGGCTGGTGTCATCATCGGTAAATATGTCTGCTTTTTCGGTCGATCCTGATCTTGACTGTTCACTCAAAAACTTCGGTACCGATGGATTCCGTTTCATGGTTTCATTGGACACATACTTTTGAGCAAGATTTTTTATTTTCGTTTTGCTATGCCCCACATATCCAACTGACCCCGGCTTCACGTCAACCAGCGAATCAATACTCAAATTGCTGAACGGCATTCCAACTGTAAAATCGAGAGCCGGATCAGACCATGAACTCAGTAATTCCTCTTTGTAGTATGGCATTCCTACCGAGCTCAGAGGTTGTGAGTAATCGTCTATGTCTATCAATTGGCCCCCAATGTCAATTTCAGGGAAATCAGTCGGTTTTGGAAACTCCACGAACGTACCATCTACTCCGTTATTCCACAACTGAACACTAGCACCCTCCGATAACGCCATAAAATCACCAGATCCTGACATTTCTAGAGCTATCATTTGGCCCGATAAGCTTGCTTGGTTCAAAAGAACGTGTGAAGGGTTTGCGTAGTCGAGGAACTGAAGTTGACCGACAGGCGATGCAACCACAAGGCCTGTGGATAGCTTGGGATGGAATCGTGCAAAACTTGCTCCTGAAGGAAAAGGTATCGGTGGAAGTGCCTTGCCGGCCCGAATATCGTAAACATGTGTTAACGGATCTGGGACGACACCATACCGTCGCTGTGTAGATCCGCACGTCAATATTAAACTGTCCTTAGCATCTATAGAGGTAATTTGAGATCCGTGAGTAGCGAAAGATTTAACGACCTGATAAGTCCTAGGATCTATTATATCAATGCCACCTTTCGACTTTGCCGTTACTACAACTGTTGCGGTTTTCGCCATTTTTTCTACTTCGAACTGATATGGTATTTTAGTAATAGCGTTGGACTCTAAATGAACTTTTAGCAACCCTTCTTTGCCTCCCACGAACAGGTTATTCATGTCTCTCCCAAACTGCATGCAGTTTAAATCTTTCAATCCTGAATCTTTGTATACATGCCGCAGCAGCCCTCTTCGGTCGTTCAATCGCAAGCCGTTCGTGCCGAGGGAAACAACCGACTTTTCGTTTGTTAGAATTTGTAAAACTGGAGTTTTAAAGGATCGAAAGCTTGTGTATCGTTGAATATCAGACCCCGACGCGGAGTAGAATGATTGTACGCGTCCATTCTGAGTTCCGGTCCACAATATATTCTGGGACGTGTCGAAAGATAAGGTTGTAAGGATATCCGTCTGATATATCGGGATCCGTAGTGACTTGGTTTCAAACAGATTAGAATTTCAGCAACACATCAAGGTAGGAGCATAACGCCGACAACTTACTTCGTGCCAATCTTCCATTCTAATTCATATACACACAGAAATACTATTAACAATGAAAATGAAAATGATACTAGAACTTCTGTTAAGATTCTAATAGGTTGAATGTTAACAAGTGCGAACTAATTTTCGCGTAGCTTATTTTTTTTTTATTTCTTTGACTTATTTTCTGGCTATAATTTTGGGTTTAGTTTTTTGTTTTACTTTTGACGTGCACAGAAAGAGCTTTCGCGTAATCAAACTCCATCTATCGTGAAGGTGCTCCAGTAATTTACAATGAACAGGCCATACTCATATGCTCATGTCACAACTATCGAATTTTTCGGTTCTGTTTTTGGAGTCTCAACTTTTCAGGTATGTTTTTGTCTCTTCTACACGCCTAATTCAAGCTACATATAGCTAACAGCAAACAATTATATCCAGCTACAAATTCCAGGAACACCGATTACCGGGCGAGGCTTGACATCCGTCAGTCTAACGGGAAAGTTTCAAGGAACTTTGAGCTACAACGATATCGAAGATTTGGCTGGAAAGAAATACCAACTCATTTTTCAAAAAGGAGAAGGATTGAGGATTGATTTTATGGTGCCTCCAGAGTCTCAACCTAGGTTTGTTTTCTTTGATAGTGCCGAAGAAACTGGTTTAAACGTTGAGGGAACCGGGGTCTGTGAGTTTTGAGGTAATTCAGAGGTTTCATTTTTGGACGATGCTACGGAATCAGTTATTCAAGTGCGATATCTAAGTATGATTGAAATAGCTACTGTTCTGCGCATAAGTACCAGTCTGTCCAGCATATTTCCTGTCTAATAATCTAGGTACTGGTCGGCCGCTGGGCAAATGGTGAAGGCATGAAACTTGTCACTTCTAGGCTACCAAGTAGACAGGCTCCCCAACTAGCATTTTTGTACTTTATTTTAGAACTGACTATTGCCCTAACGGTGCCTGAACGGTATCAATGCACTTACTTAGGGTCAAGACTCTATCACAAGAAAAGGTCCTCATTACATTAATCTATGGTTCATATCATTAGTTAAATCGGGTACATATTTAAAGTCATAATTTTCCTTCAGATCTTAGGCATCTTTGATCTTCAATTTCATCAATGAAACCAATCCGAATCTATCAACTACATAATTTAGGGCCAGTGAAAATGTGCCCGATTCTATTGTCATAATTGTCGCATTATATAGTATCATATTTGAGTCGATTTCTGCATTAGAAAACTACCCGAAATACTGATGGACCATATTTCGGACCATGCTGAATCCAAACAAACTGCACACATAGAGAACACCCAGAATCGGCACAGGCACCAATATCCACTCCGTATTATTCAACATGGGTAAAATATTATACCCGTAGAATGATATCACAAAATAGTAGCATGCAACTCCAAGATACAAAGTATTTCCCAACCACATCGAAGCCCAATTGTTTCTCAGTAACACTGGCAACAGCACGAATTGTATCACATAAAGCCCAAGCCAAACAACTAAAAATGCATTACAATGAACATCGAAGCAGTATGCCCACTCTACCTGACCCTGGCCAGCCGGTCCACTCCGCCTCAGAAATCTATTCGATAGGTACCACCCAACCGTCGAAACAATAACCCCAGTTGCCAAAAAGTCCACCAGCACCATATACACCATCAACTTGATAACGCCCAGAACCCCAGACGAGTACGCAATCCCCCATGCGAGCGCCGACACTGTAATGAACCCAGACAGCAGAATCACGAATGACGGGTCGTCTCGTGCCCACTGGTTCCTCGTCTGTGTGCGGTAGTACAGCGCCTTGTACACCTTGTGCGGGTGGATCAGGATGTGGAAGATTTCCCATGTCGCAGTCTCGAAGTCGAGTGTGGGCGGCCGGAATAGGCGGCGCAGGTAAAGGGGCAGCTTGAGCGAGGATGTTGAGAACGATTTGACTGGCCCACGAGGACGGCCGGAAGACCGTGCGAAGTCAGATGTGAATGATGGGTTGTAGGGATTGGATGGTTCACTTGGTTGTGTACGGGACATTTTTTTTTGTTGATCTTTGCTATGAAAAATGTTTCTTTGTTCCTGAACTGATATCAGACCAAAAGAACTAGGAATGTAGATGTTGAGTATATGCTTTCGACAGACACTGTGGAGACAAGTGTTAGGTGTCTTTTTTGGTTGATATTTTTATATCAGTATTAGGAAATCACATGATGTATACCTCTTTTCAAGTCTATGATTGGAGGAGAAACCTAAAGCCGTATGACATATGCTAAATTTAGTCAAAATAAAGATTATCAAGATGTGCCTAAAAGATTCGCTGACCTGACGATAGCACTTTATAATATTATCTTCAATAAATTGTACTACAGAGCCAAAGATAGGAACCACCTTTTCTGTATATCTAGTTGGGGGATCCCGGGTATTCAACGATTTATTGTGATGACTATATTGAATATAAACTATACAAACAGTTGACTATACATAGATGGACTAACAATACTGAGAGAAATATCTCCAATAGGTGAAAAATCCCAATACCTACTCCAAAGCTAAAGCGACTGCAGTTCTACAGGGAATGTAAAGCTGTAAAAAGTTTTTCCTGCCATTCCACTCAAAAGGAGTTGTAATGCATCTAGTAGCTGAATGATCAATTCTTCCAAATCCTCCAAATTTGGTATCGTCTGTATCCAAAACAATTTTATATGTACCGGGAACTTCAACGCCAACTCTGTAATCGGTGAATGATTCAGTAGGATTGAAGTTGAATACCCAAAGCAAGCCCGCTCGTTCAAAAACTACCACTTTATCACCTTCATGTTTCAAAGAAACGTATGCTTGAGGTGATGACAACCATTTGTATTTACTCTCAAGATGTTCCATGGCTGAATCAAACTGATTGAGGAACTGGTATTTCAACAATTTGTCGTCGACAAGATTCCACTGTCTTCGGCAGTAATGGAAAGAGCTTCCATTTCCTTCTCTGGGGAAATCAAGCCATTCAGGGTGACCAAACTCATTTCCTTCAAAATTCAAATAACCTTCACCACCCAATGAATGTGTGATTAATCTAATCATTTTGTGCAAAGCAATACCACGGTCAATAATTGGGGAAGGGTCAGAAAGAATAGACATATGGGTATACATTTCCTTGTCCATAAGCCAAAATGCGAGTGACTTGTCACCAACTAAAGCTTGATCGTGTGATTCAGCGTAAGCAATTGTTTTTTCACCATGACGCCTGTTGGTCAAAGTGAAAACAATGTTGCCCATATCCCAGTCATTATCTGATTTTTCTTTTAAAAGTTTGATCCACATATCAGGAATAGCCATGCCTAATCTGTAATCAAATCCAACACCTCCCAATTCAGTGTCGACACAGAGTGTTGGCATACCAGAAACATCTTCAGCAATAGTGATGATATCAGAATTCAATTTCCTCAACATGGTGTTTGCCAGAATCAAATAAACAACAGCCTCTTCATCAACACCAGGACCAAAGTATTCATGGTACCCACCACTAAATCCAGTACCAATTCCGTGGTGGTGATAGAGCATACTGGTAACACCATCAAATCTGAAACCATCAAAATGATATTCATCAACGTAAAATCTCAAGTTTGACAACAAAAATCTAAGAACTTCGTGCTTTCCGTAGTCAAATAACCTAGAATCCCACAATTCATGGCGCCCTTTACTTCCTCCATGGAAATACTGATACTCGGATCCGTCGAACATATTAATACCATCCAACACATTTTTACTAGCATGCGAATGAACCATGTCCAGTAAAACGGTAATACCCATACCATGAGCTGTGTCAATTAGTTCCTTCAAATCCTCTGGGGTACCGTATCTACTCGATACAGCAAAAAAAGACGTAACTTGATATCCGAATGAAGCGTAATAAGCATGTTCCATAATAGCCATTAGCTGAATAGTGTTGTATCCCAAATCTCTAATTCTCGGTAAAATATTTTGGGTGAATTCCGAGTATGTGCCTACCCTGCCGTTTGGAGATGAAATACCCACATGTGCTTCATACACTTTAACGGCAGCAGGTTTTGGGGGGCTCTTATGTTTCCAGACGTACTTCTTTGGTGGATTCCAGAATTGTGCTTCGTATACAGGTGAGACGCTCAAGTCTTGAACAACTCGCTTACTCCAAGCAGGTAGTCGGTATATAATTTCCCCGCCTGGTATCTTCATTGCAATTTTGACTTTGGAGCCATGAGGAATTGCAGGCTGGCCATTAATGGGAGGAACAGAAACCTCCCAAACGCCAAAATCATTTCTCTTCATACGATTAGCGTTCAGATCCCAATTGTTGAAATCACCGACGAAGCTGGCTTCAATTGCGTTAGGAGCCCATTCTTTGTAAGTAATGGTATTGTCATCTTTTACCTGAATACCAAAACTTTTGTAACCCTTGGAAAATTCTAAAATTCCATTTTCATCTTGTTCCAACTGCTTGAGCCATTGTTGGGAAATTGAGTATCTGCGTGCAATGTCCCTAGCAAAGGGGACAAGGTAAGGGTCCTGCTTAGTGACTCCAGTTCCAGGTAATTCTTCTTGAGTTGACATTATGGTTCAATTGTATAGTTTTAGAGGAGAAGTTTTCAAACAATTGTAAAAGGTTTAATGAGAAATAGAGGAGAAAGAAAGGAAACAGATGTACGGTCGTTTTTAATTTAAATAGTGGCTCAATCGGTGTGAAGAAGCCTCAGGTGTTGCCAAACTAAGATACCTGCAACATAAACAATAGTAGATGTATTTAGTAGGGTTAGGTTAGAAGTGGGGTGGAGGTTGATAATTCAACTGCCCACAGCATGCAAGGAAACACATGGATCATCTTATTGATACTGAACGTTGGTGGCTAGACAACAAGGATAAATAATGATATTCTCATCCCAATTCAAGCAACCAAAAACCGGTAAAAAAAATATGAATTTCACAGTGCAATGGTTTATGATAAAGAGTTCAAGGATGATCAGTACTAAACTATGATATCTCAAGGAAAGAGAGTGAAGGAAATGTTCTCTCCTGTATTTAATACTACGGATTCCCACCTTGGCAGTAACATAAAACTGCTGAATGCCGATAGATTAAGAGTATCTCAACAGTTTCTAGATATCATAAAAATGCAGACTATTTAGCCATCTACTCCGGATTAGTTGATATAGTGCACTCTTTTAGATACGATTAATTTAGGCATCGTTCATTCGATTCAATTTGAGTGTCCATTAGCTGACAACACTAACAAGTTGATATGTTTATAGAAGTACTAGATATCTAAATGGTGACCACAAAATATAAACACTCCAACTGCACAGATATTTTTTCAAGCTGGCCGTATTTCACTCTGATACAATGCAGGGACTTCAAAATAGTCCAAACTAAGCCATCACCTCGCGAAACACAGTTAGGTCTTCCATTAATATTTAGCTCCAGCAGCAATAACTATCAAGCTTTACACATTTGAAGGCGACTCTGATTTTGATAATTATATACTGGTATACAAACTAAACAAACCATATTTGACACCACCAAAACAAACATACCTTCACGTTTATACAGAACAATACATCATAATCAAAGCTCTTCACCCACATTAAAACTGACTATCAAACAGTGTCTACCCATTGAGTTTATAGAAGTTACCTAGTTCCTGCCATTTAACCTAGCCACTAGTACTACTACCTCGTCATCACTGATACCTCTAGAATCAGGATTTTTGAAGCCAATTGACTCCAAATAGTAACTTAAGCATTCAAATATTACCATGCTTAAACATGTTATGACATTTTGGATAGTGCTATTGTCGACTTTATATTTAGCATAGATATATGGTTGTAGGTTTGAAATTACATAGTCGGTGGAGCAAGCTATTTTTCATGTCTTCACTCTTCAATACAATATTTCCAAAAACAAAATTTCCTATTTGGGAATATCCTAAATCATACTAATTTTCAGCTCATGTCATTCATTAATCCAATTCCCATAGTTCGCTCCAGAACCCAAACTACGTATCAACAAACTACAGACGACTAAAAATTGATCTCACCCTCAAGAAAAAAAGAACCAAAAAACAGCCAAAAAACAAAACTATTATGCATCATGGAGAATATATTTAGCAATAACGTGTATCTTTTCTTTCTTTTTATATAACTACACAGACCCTACTCTCATCAAAAATTATTTCACAAATCTTTACATCTCAAACCTCTTAGTTGAAAGTAGCAGAGAAAGAGGCAGTGGCATCCTTAAGCTTGGCAAGAAGTTCTTTGGAAAGTTCTCCCTTCTCAGAAATGGTAGAAAGAATTTCAGGTTCAGAGGACTTAAGGTGAGCAAGGAATTCAGATTCGAATCTACCGACTTCGGAAACAGGAATGTTGTCGAGGTAACCGTTAACACCGGCGAAAACGACAGGAACTTGTTCCTCAGCACCGAGAGGAGAAGCTTGCTTTTGCTTAAGAAGTTGGGTAAGACGTTCACCACGGGCAAGAGTTTGCTTAGTGGAAGCATCAAGATCGGAACCGAATTGAGCGAAAGCAGCAACTTCACGGTATTGAGCCAAGAAAAGCTTAAGAGAACCGGCAACTTGCTTCATGGCCTTAACTTGAGCGGCGGAACCGACACGAGAGACGGAAAGACCGACATTAATAGCAGGTCTGATACCCTTGTAGAAAAGTTCAGCTTCCAAGAAGATTTGACCATCGGTAATGGAAATGACGTTGGTAGGAATATAAGCAGAGACATCACCACCTTGAGTCTCAATGACGGGAAGAGCGGTCAAAGAACCAGAACCGAACTTCTCGGACATCTTGGCAGCTCTTTCAAGAAGACGAGAGTGGAGGTAGAAAACATCACCAGGGTAAGCTTCACGACCAGGAGGACGTCTCAAAAGAAGAGACATTTGTCTGTAAGCGACGGCTTGCTTGGACAAATCGTCGTAGATGATAAGGGCGTGTCTGCCGTTGTCTCTGAACCATTCACCAATAGCACAACCAGTGAAAGGAGCAATGTATTGAAGAGGAGCGGCTTCGGAAGCGGTAGCAGCAACGATGATAGTGTACTTAAGAGCATCGTGTTGTTCAAGAGTTTGGACAAGTTGAGCGACAGTAGATCTCTTTTGACCAACGGCAACGTAGACACAGTAAAGCTTCTTGGATTCGTCAGAACCGTTGTTCCATCTCTTTTGGTTAAGAATGGTGTCAACAGCAACGGTGGTCTTACCAGTTTGACGATCACCAATAATCAATTCACGTTGACCACGTCCAATGGGGACAAGAGAGTCGACAGACTTAAGACCAGTTTGCATGGGTTCGTGGACTGAACGACGGGGAAGAATACCGGGAGCCTTGACTTGAGCACGAATCTTTTCGGTGGTGTTAATGGGTCCCTTACCATCAATGGGGAAACCAAGAGCATCGACGACACGACCCAACATAGCAGGTCCGACGGGAACATCGACAATGGAACCGGTACGCTTGACAGTTTCACCTTCCTTGACGAGTCTGTCAGAACCGAAAAGCACAATACCGACTTGACCAGCTTCCAAGTTAAGGGCCATACCCTTGACACCGGAGGAGAATTCAACAAGTTCTTCAGCTTGAATGTTGTTAAGACCGAAAACACGGGCGATACCATCACTGTAATGTTATGTTAGAGTAATTGATCAAGAAACACGCTGAAATAATACTGAATTGAAGTTCTGAAAGTGTTTTGTGTTTTTTTCGAGAAAATAAGAATTCAGCCAATCACGATTGATGATGGAATACATACCCAACGGAAAGAACACGACCAGTTTCGTTAAGGTCGGCTTCACCAGAGACACCTCTGATACGTTCTTCCAAAATGGAAGAGACTTCAGTGGGAGAAGCCTTAGCAGAAGCAAGACCTCTAGCAAGGACAGGCTGAAAAGATGTGCGTTAGTATTGAGCAAGTAGTACAAAACCATCAATGTAACAGGATGTCGCAGCATATTGGAGGGAGCTTGTATATTCTGGAAAATCGAGAATTGATTGATTGCGAAGCATTGATGGATATTCATAGGTTAAAAGACATACAGTAGCGACAGCGGCTCTTCTAGCAGAGACGGCAGCGGATTGACGTAAGACAGTGCGCAACATGTTGAAGAGAAAAATCTAGTGAAGGATGATGAGAAGGATGGAGAGAAGGAAGAAGAAGGTGAAAAATAAGAAAGTAAAATTTTGGACGTTTTCAGAAAACTATGTGTTACTAAGCTTTATTGGTTAGGCTTATTCAGAAAATTTGGCATAAAGTGCGTGTTGTTGTGAAAGTTGTGGACTCAATTGCATAAACAAAGAGAAAATGTAAGGTTATGCCGAAAAGGTTCTTGAATATTATTGGCTGGCAGGTGATGGTTTAAAGAGCCAATGAAATTTCAAAATTTCTGTTTTTAGAGCCGAGAGGAATTAAGAATGGATCAAGACACTTGGGCAATTGGCTTTAGGTTGTGGGGATTTGTAACCAACTATTCTGGAACAATTTATCGAGAACACGGATGGACTGCTTTTGCACAGTTTTGAATGTATTCCAGTCCTGTTTATATACGTTCAAGTTTACGCTTGTATATAGTTATTTATCGTCGAAAACATTTTTTGGTAGTCTTGTTTATTTTAGTTGAATATTAGTGAGCTAATACTACCCCACAGGTCAAGCTGAAATACCCGAGATTACCTTAGTAAGATTTCTAGCTCTAATCGCACGAGTTACAAGTTACATATAACTGTAGAATATACGAAAAAAAATAAAACAGTTAGCTTATTCTTGCGGATATTTCGGCTCCGCTCAGCTACGGATAAGTTATTCGAAGATATTGTTTCGAGATTGTGTCGCGATAACAACCTGAAGGGTTTTGTGAGGTGGATAATTGAACTTTAAAGAAAACCTGTTATTTTAAAGTCTAACTCAAATATCTCTTATAATATGATTTATACTCTAGAATTTAAAGACTAAAGTCTAATTGTTATACCGTAAATTACTTATAATGCTTGACTTGAAATTTGAAATTTAACACACCTACAAATATATAGAGTAAATCATCTATACTTTCACGCAATGCTATTGAAGGAGGAAGATTCTAGCTAATGGCCCCAGCTTCTGCAAGCTTTATATAAACCGAATATGTGGCTAGCGGTTTTTCCACGCCTCTACAGTAATTTGGCTTGTTCACGAAATAGCATCATGCAATAAGGGATAAAACTTATGCATTAGAAATATAAAACTATGGGTATCTTGTGCTAAAGCTTAACTTAAATCTCATATCCTGAAAAGTTGAAAATTACACCTGAAACAGATTCAATAAATATCAACCTTTGTGAAATCATGACGTTTTGTTCTATGATGTTTGTTACAAAGGGATACTCTCAGCAGTCGAGCCCTTTTTGTATAACCATGTTTTGCACTTACAATTGAGCCTTTTTAACTTAAAACATAAGCGAATTTTTGTGTATTGGATTTGTTTAACGTCAAGCTATTGATGGTAAATATAACAGTTATATAAGTAGAAACTGCGATGTCCGAATTCTCTTGCATTTCCTCTACTACGTGTTTGACAGCTTGCAGTTTACTGACTGGATCATTGAACCGATCTAATATCTGTGCGGTAACGATTGTTTACAGAGTTGATAGCAATATCGCTGTATTACACTTCTCAAATGGTTTCAGATGGTAACATTGAAAAAGAACATACAGCGATTGCCCATTGTGATAATCTCACTGTTGCTCTTGTAAACATTACGATTACAGGTAATCGCGATATATCCTGATTGTTGTTCAATACAAGTCGTACCACTTCTCTTTTTTCAAACCTTTTAGCATATTTAAGGCCTAAATTTGTAATCTTTCCATAGTACTCTGTGTAATCTATCACAGAGACATTACATAACATTTAGATTCAACCACTAATATTGTTCCTTTTTGGAGTGTCCAAAAGTTCCAGTAGAAATTTCCAAATTTTTTGATTTTTTTCTGGACGGTGGTATCATCCTATTCTCTCTTTTCTTCCTCTCTTCCTTCATTTACTTGTTATCAATCCATTCCAATCACAACACACCCAACAACATGTTCTCTCGCGCCATTGTCCGTGCCGCTGCTGCCCCAAGCAGAGCATCCACCCGCAACTTTGCCACCGCTGAGGCTGGTAAGATCCGTCCCGCATTCACCTACCCAGCCGACCCCGCTGCTGGCAAGGCCTACATTGAGCTAGAGGAGGAAACTATCAAGCACGCCGAAAAGACCGGTAAATTCTGGAAGAACATCTCCATCTACATTGTTGCCCCAGTTGTCACTTTCACCACTATTTTCATTTACAACAAGGAAAGCAAGCACTTGGCCCACGCCGCTGCCCACCCCAAGACCGACGCTGACCCTGAATACGAATACCAAAACGTCAGAAACAGCAAGTACTTCTTTGGAGACGGTGACCACACATTGTTCTGGAACGACAAGTACAACTTCAAGAAGTCCTCTGATTAGATTAGATTAGAATTGGGGCCGATTTATTGATAAATCCATTGTTTGTCTATTTTAATACATTTTTACCGTCATCATTTTCTCACCATATATATTATTCATACAGTGTCATATCTTTCTTTTTAAGAACTTTGAGATGATTAGTTTCTTTTACATTGGTTTTCCACAGGCCGAAGCAAACGCAGACACCAAGCATATTACCTGTAATATTAAGAGCGATGAGTAAATTAAATGAATGAATGAATGAACGAATGAACAATATTCACTTTTGCAATATAGATAATTTGGTTTTTTCAGATGTGGTTTGTTTTTTGTGTTAGTCTGTCGAGTTTGCTGTAAGAATTTTTGGTTTCTTACCCTTTGGCAAGAGATTGTAAACATGAATAGCAGACAGTAGCGTAGCTTCTGAGAAGCACTTGACCCTTGTTTATACCGAATGAGCATGAATGTTCAATGACTGAGAGTGTTGTTCTACAACAAATACCCGTATAACTCATCATACGATGTTTGAATAAAATGAGGCTTACATTTTGTGCTTTATACGATATGATTTGGGTAGGTTGAAGGGTTAGTTCCAGTAAGTCAAGATAGGCTCAATTTGTTCCAGAGCTTCAAAATATGAGCTTATCACTGGTGTTTATATGCTTCAATATCAGTTATGGATATTGGTGATAGCTAGGTCATTTTTCCAGAATTATATATATCTGTATAAACACAAAAACCTTTAAAGCCTTACCTTGAGTATACTATACACATATTGCCTGTATAACATATCCATGTTCAGGTGTGAGTGGATTCTAGAAGAGAGCGAAATAGCTAAAGACCAGAAACAAAGTCATTATATCCGCATGATATACCAGATATTCCAAATTTTTATCAAAATAGAATGGCATTTGGCCTGTCAAGTTTTATACCAGGACGACACAAAAGTGTCGAGTAGCAAAAGAGTAATTCATTTTTGAAATATAACTTATATCACAGACCTAGAGGGGTTTGAAATAGGTCGCGATCCTAACTTTTTGTGTATTTACAGTATGGTGCTACCGTAATATATCCTATCAAATATATTTTTAGTAATAACGAAAGATCGAATATTCACCGACGGTGATTTCATTCTATTCAAATATAAGCGAGAACAAGTCAATAATTCTATAATTAAACACAAATACCAACATTTTCCAATATTGAATATAAAGAAGCAACCAACATTTACTCCCACACTAATATAAAAAAAAGATGTGATTTACATTCAGATCCAGACGAGAATCCCAATTCGCGAAACCCGCAAACAAACAAACAAAAGGATTTGCGCGCGTACATACTAGCTTTTTTTCTTTCTTGTTTGTGATTAAACAAAAGATATAGTTCCAACCACCAAAGACATAGATGCACGCTTTGTAGGCGGTGTATTTACGGTTTGCGTATTTATTTGAAACTAGAAATAAAAAAATACTCTGCTGTTCGTGTTTGTGTCGTGAATGTCGAATTGGGTGGGTTGGGCTGGATGGAATGAGCTTTAATGCTTTTGGAGGTTGGTTGATTGAGTTTTTTTTATTTTTATTTTTTTTCGAGAATGAAAAAATGGATGGTATGCTACTGCATGGTGGGTAGGCGGTGGTGTAACTGTGCAGTGCCGACCTTCTGAATTTCGTTTTGAATTGAATTTTTATCTCATTTTTCTATTCTTCTAAATGCTCGAATATCATTAAGTTTACTGGGTGCCATAGTGTGTTGAATGCTTGAATATTCTGAATATTTCCATAAAGCTAAAAGTTGGACATTGCGCAGGTACTGCCCATGTGATGCGATGGGAAGGATGGGAGGAATGAGAATGGATACAAATGTTGAGTTGAACTGGCTATTGATAGGAGCGTTTGTATTGAACATTCAGCTAATTAACCAACCATCCAGGTTTGACTGAACAGCACTGACTTTGGGGTAAATTTATTTGGCAATTTTGAATTTTTGTGATTTTTGACAGCTACGAAATTCAAACGTCAAAACTGGTCCCGTCCAGCCTACAGTCCAGCCTTGTCCATTTTTTTTATTTTTTTTATTTTTTTCAACTTAAAAACATGGTCATAGCCTACTGAGATCTGAGCAACTGCCAGCTGCACTCTGATTTAACAATATCATCATGAATGACAATCTCATTAGGTCGATAAATATAGATATACCGGTATACAACTGACTGGAGCCTAACAGCACTAATAAAAGTGAAGTTTAGTAAAATGTCATTGCCATTGCGCATAATAAAAAATAAAAAAAAAGAAATGACAATAGACTTTTTGTTTGTTTGTTTATTTTTATTATCTTTTTTTTATTTTTAATTTTTAATTTTTTTGATTTTTGATTTTTAATTTTTTTTTTTTTTTTGATTTTTACTTGTTTGTTATGTTTCTCTTTTTTTCCTCCCCATAATCATAAAAATACCAAAATCCAATTTCTTTCTTCTTGATTATCACTCTTCTTAATCTTCTTTCCCATCGTCAACTTTTGCAATTTGTTTGATTACCCAGCTCAGCTCCGACTTCGTCAACTAGTTAAGATAGCTAATTACCTGATACCATCTAACATTCGATCTAATCAACCTACATATCCAGCTAATTTCCTAACTCGTTTCATTCCCTTCAAGCTAAACAAAAGCCTGAAGGCCTAAAAAAGCACGAAAAAAATAGACAAATCTCAACAATGAATGAATAAATATATATTCGTTCCATGGGCCATATTTTAAATATATCAATACTTTGACTTATATCTCTACACAACTACAAAACTATGCCAAATAACAGAACGCGACCGACCGCTGGTAGAGCAAACACCATTGCAACTGACGAGCAAAGTCCGTCTTCACCTCCTCCGAATCAAGCCAATAGGTTAATTGTAAGTCTCGCGTCTTTTTCTTTTATCATGATTGTCTCTATGACTTTTGTATTTCTGCAATATATTCATCTACTTTTATATTTACTGAGCCCAAAACACACGCACGTTCGAAGAATATTAAAAATAAAAAAATACAGAAATAATGATCGTCCTTATCCATCACTCCAATCTTCTCCCACATCTCGCTCTTTGTCTATCATGTGTGCATGCACGCGTGTGGGTACATGTGTGTGGGTGTTTTTGTGTGCATGTGTTTTTGTGAAATCTCATCTGCTAACTTTGTCTTCGTTCTTCTAGAACTCACCGCCAATCCACAGCCAACAAATACCCGCACAACTACTAAACGCAGTCATCAGCAATCTCGCACTCCCAAATAAAGAAATCCGAGCAGCAGTCGACTATTCCAACGATTCTCTCAGTGACACAAGAGTACAAGCATACGCAAAACTAGCAGGGAAAAACTGGAGCTATTTCATCAGAAAAACGACAATCAACATAGGGAGGTCCCACGACGCGGAATCTCCAGATGTAAGCATTGATATTGACCTTGCTCCTTCAAAAATAGTCTCGCGCAACCATGCAGTCATTCGTTACAACGGCCGCTGCTGGGAAATTGCTATCCTAGGAAGGAACGGGGTAAAAATCGACAAACAACTTAAACGTCAAGGAACTGTGAATTTAACAAGCGGAAACGTAATCGAAATTGGTGGTGTGCAAATGATGTTCATTCTACCTGATGTTTCTCCATTAGTTTCTCCGTTATTTACAAACTTACTGCAAAAAGCAGCTTCGGTCGTAAGAACTCAACCTTCATCGTCATCGTCATCAACAACCTCACCCCCGATACCCTCGCAAGCGCCAACTTCAGCTGAACTTGCCCTAGCATCGACATTGACTAGCTTTCATGCAAGAGCCGGACCAAGCAACCAGACCACAACCCCTTCGAGTATTCAAACAACAAATACTCCACCGAGTAATCATACAACACCGACGCAGAACCAAACGAGTTTGTCTTCTCCATCTCTTAATACCCCATCTATCGAAAATAGTCGAATACTGAATCACAGCCAAAGTAATTCGTTATCTTCACTACCAGAACCAGCACCGTCC
The DNA here is from genome assembly GCA_030563945.1 of Geotrichum australiense. NCBI lineage: Eukaryota > Fungi > Ascomycota > Dipodascomycetes > Dipodascales > Dipodascaceae > Geotrichum > Geotrichum australiense. The sequence goes on along the minus strand of JAJMKR010000049.1, from coordinate 110,263 downwards.
TCTTTGTCTCCTTCTTCTTCGTCCGCACAAAATAATGGAGAATTCGTTTTTGATCGGCGAATGCAGCAGCTGCCCCTCCCTCCATTGGAGCAGAATCTTCAAGAACAAGAGCAGCAACATGAGCAGCGGATGCAACAGCAAATCCAAAATCAATTGCGACAGCATTTACAACAACAGCAGCAGCAACAGAGACAGCAACTAGATCTACAACTACAACAACAGGCTCAACAACAACAGCAGCAACGGCAACAACCTTCTACTAATTTGTTACAAAACTACTCTAATATCACTGGCTATAATCAATTTTACCAACCACAGGCTTCAAGTGCTCCACAATTTTCTCAACAAAGACTGCAGCCTCAGCCTCAGCAACAGTACCTGTATCCGACTCAATCTGGCCAACAACAATTGCATCCCTATTCAACTCAGCTAGGTCAACAACAACAACAACAGTTCCCGTACCCGAGTCAACAACAGCAACATCCGCTCTCGACACACCACTCTCAGAACCAATTTCCGCCAGGCTACACTAGTCAATTTCAAGCATCCACCGGACCCTCGCTCGTATCAGCTAATGGTAAGCGCTCTTTACCACCGCTTGTGCCATTGCGGCAACAACAATCTGATCCTCAGTCCTCGGGGAGTGCATACCCTCGAGGAATATCCATGATTACGCAGGTGTCGAAAGAAGCTGTGCCTATTGAATACAACGACCAGGATCTGAGCAAAGATGAATTCAGAGATACTAAACCTCCTTACAGCTATGCGACTATGATTACACAGGCTATTTTGTCGTCTCCTGACAATAGCTTGTCCTTGTCTGATATCTACGACTGGATCAAAAAGCATTATTCTTACTTTCGTTATGCTAATGGTGGGTGGCAGAATTCAATACGACACAATCTGTCACTTAATAAATCATTTGGGAAAGTAGCAAGAAAAACAAATGAACCAGGGAAAGGCATGAAATGGTATGTAACAGATAAATGTAAAGAAGAGTTTGCAAAGAAAAAACTGCATGGTGACCACATCAAGGGGAAAACTACACTTGCTCAGATGAAAAGACGTGCTCTTCCCAAAAAAGGTAGTACATCTTCAACGACTCCAAATTCTACCACTACCACTACAACTACTACTACTAACATGGTAGTGAATGAGTTAGCGCCTATCACCAATGTCAATACCCCGTCTCAGAATAATGCTCAACTCTGTACAGGGACTCCGGCAACTTCTACTGCCTCTACAACTAGCACCCCCAACAACAACGGTTTTGCCTACACTCAAAATGCCCTTCCCGTGATTAACACCAACCCCCAACCTCAGCCGTCTCCGGGTTCAAATTCACGGCTAGCTGAAGAAATGGAGGTGGCTGAAGTCGTTGCCAATTTGGCTTCTTCTCCAGTCAGGTCGCCGCATAACAGAACAGCCACCACTACCACAACCACTGCTGCTACTGCTGCCGCTGCTGCTGCTGGTGGTGAACAGTTCTCGACACCGCAAAGGAAACCACAGTACGGAGCTACAAGGACTACTGATACTGGGCTTTTAGGCCTGACTACACCATCGCCTTCGAAGTATTCGCCCGTGCAAATCGCGCAGGTGGAAGCATACACTCCGGATAGAGGATCAAGTAAAACAAACGGTAACTCGTCCGCTTCTTCTGCTTCCAGAATGTTTGGAGGTCTAATGAAAGTGCCTGATCTGTCGACTCCGCTGAACAAAACTGCCAGTGCGGAAACGCTTTCAAGAAATAATTCTGGGGCTAGTAGCGACCTCAGTAATGGGACTTCTAGTACAATGACGTCCGATGAGGCACCAGCAAGCTCTGTGTTGATTGGATCTAGCTTCAGTCAGACTCCCGCACATGCACTCGGAAGCAACCTCCAACTTATCGCGCCTAACTCGTCGCAGCAACGCCAACTTCCCTCCTCATTTATGCCCGGGTTTTCACCTGTCCCGTTCTGGAAGATGATGCAGTCAACGCCCAACCACCAAGACAGCAGCATCACCACGCCAACAAAGTTTCTGTCCTCGTCACCTGCAGTGGAACGACAGCAGCAGGCTAATGCAATGTCCACACCAACGGGCGGCAAAATAGTGGTGGGTGATGGTCCCGAGGAAGTGGACTTGGAGCGAACGCAAACGCCGACGCCGGCGGACGAGATGATAAGATCTGGATCTGGGATGAACGCGAGTGGAAGTACGAGCACGAGTACCAATGCAGGTGATGCAGCAGGTACAAGTGCGGGTGCGAACTCGATCGGAGATTTACAGAATGTAGATCTGGCCAAAGGGTTCAAGAAAATTGCAAAGTTTGAAGGGACCCCGGAAAAGGTGAATTAGCTTGGTCTGTGACTTTGTGAATGGTGGTGAAAAAAATTATGTTTACAAGAAGGAGGGGGGAAGAGTAGATTTTGGTAATAAGTTATGATGATGATGATAATGATATTTATTTATTTTTGGAAAAAAAGCATCGGTGCAATGGGCATCTTTACTTTTTTTTTTTCTAACTTCAATTTTATTTCTCATATTCTAAACCCTATTTCTTAATATTTTCTCCTAATCATCACAAAACAACAAAAAAAAGTATCGGTATATTATTGGGAGACTCGATGACCTATTATTTATTAAACCTATTAACAAACTTTTTATTTTGGGATTTCTGATTGGGGCTTTATGTTTTTTTAATTTTTATAATGTGTATTTTTAAGAAAAAAAAATTATTTATTTATTAGTTTGTTTGTTGGTTTGGTTTGGCTGGTTGAAGAGGGTGGTTCGCGAACGTTGTATTATGATGCTGTAGAATGTGGAGCGTAGAACTTGGAAGGGATAGAAACTATGGGGTTGCGATGATGGTAGGATGGAAAAAGTGTATGCTGTATGGGCATATGAATCTGGTAATGGTGTGAAAACAGAGGTTTGGATATTTGTGTGAATGGGTCCTATTTTGTCATTGAAAGGCCTTTTGTCCCCCGTTGAAAACGTGAAAATCTACTTTATTGATAAACCCCTACAAGTTACCGGTAAATTTATATGCTAATTTTTGTCGAAAATATGACCAAAACGTTTGCCATCCGAGACAATGTGGTATAGGATAGAAAAGAACAATATTCATATTATAGATTACTGGACTAGTTGTTTTGTAATGTTTTTGAGGTTAGCTTTCATGTGGTAAAAGATAGACTTGAGTCTTGACATATTTGTATGCGCCACTGGTTTGTTCCTAGAAACTGGATATGACCCAATACGAGTTTTAATGTTACTGAATAACTAAGCAAATTCCGGAAGAGGTATACCGGTAATACATTTGTGCGATTGTGAACCCTTATGGTCCAGCTTTTTGAATTCTATTAAGCAGAGAAGTAACAGATTCCATCCAAAACGTTTGTGGTGAAAGATACGGGGCTGAACAAAAGTTGAATGAACAATTTTGACCAGGCTTTCAATTATTAATGTTCATTTACAGCATATTATTTTGTCAATTTTTTTTCCACCTTTTTGAGACACCAAGTGCTTGAGAATTTTACAAAATGGCCTAACCATATAGCGTGTATATAATTGCCAGTAACTTACAGGTATCTGAAGCAACTGATTAGCGATGCTGCTCCAGAATCGTTGCTGTCATTTTTGGTAATTTAACAAAGCTGAATTGTTTGTACTTTTACCCGATTAGTTGGTGGTACCATACTGAGACCATTTTTAAAGCGAACAGGAGCTTGTTGAGCTTTTGTACCGTAGAATTATTAGAATACTATCAATGATAGTAACAGGGTGTAGAAGTCCAGGCACATAATATATACATAGATCTATTATGCACTCGATATCCATAAATTTTGTAAAAGCGGAAAAGTCCACAGCAACATCTAACGGTTGGCTTGATACTTTTTGACTCTGGCTACAACGCTTGCCATATGTAATTCAATTTTCCCAGGTACACGATATTGTCTAACAAAACCGTTGGTGCTCAGGCACAGCCAAGTTGTTAGAAAAACAAATAAATCAACGCTATCAAACTTGTACTAGCTATATATTGTATTTATAACTATATATTTAATTGTTAAACTGAAAATTTATAAATTTGCAGTGGATATAGATTGATTTGAGAAACTACAAATTATCATACTACACCAGGGCTTTATAAAAAACAGGACGAACATAAAAGCGTTGAAATTGAGCTATATTGTTAGAATTGTACGTTTTTGCGGAAGGAAAATTTGTTTGGTAGCAGGATTATAATGAAACTATATATATTGATTTACGAGCTCGAATTACGAAAATTCTAGTGCAAGTGATGAGATCTGAAGTTGGGTTTACTGTAGTCGGTAGTTCACCGAACAGCATTTGACCTATCGCATTAGCTATTTAACTAAACGTTATTAAACAAAAATATGCTATTGACTTAATACGAGCTTTTAGGAGGAGTAGTTAGTAGTTACCAACTGATTTTTTTCTTTCTTTCATTGTGATTGGGAGATAAAATAACTTCAATTTGATAAAGCGATGGAAGAAACTGTCCTATTCATAATGATAGATTTTTTGTAGCCGATATACTAGTGGGTTTTGTATCTGTTTCCATATTTTGTAGTTACCGTGAAAAAAAGCGTATAGTAGTGCTGACACCTTTAGGCTCTAGTTTGGTACACCATCTAACAACATGATGTTTGACTTAGGGCCTTAGGTTTCTAGATGTTTATCTTGAAGAGATTAGCGGCACCATTATCTACCGGTATAATTACAAAGCGTCGTGGGGTCTTTCAGGGAGTCGCGAAAGTTGTTTTGGCATATTGGACTTGATCTGTAAATACTTTGCCCAATTAATGAAGGAGAAATGTAAAAAAGGAGACATTGAAAGGAATAAAACTCATAGTGTAGCTTGGTCTACTCTACAGTAATACTTGAGTTTCATTAACATCTCGATGAAGAAACGTAAAATTGGATTTGATCTTGTGTTTACCAATAAAAACGTGGCATGTTACCTTGAGTGCTGATAAGGAACAACAAAGGAAATATGGAGACGCAACTGGCCTGGTAATAGCCTTCAAGATATAGGTAGTATTGGTTACCCAAGATTATTTTGCCATTTATTAATATACTAGCATGTCATGCTAGGTCGCCTCCGGCGGCGGTAGGCCCAAATTTGTTTGAATATAGAAAATAGGATGGTTTACCTTGTCAATTTCAGAGACCTGTAAAAGAAGTGTTGGTCTAAGTTAGTTAACCAAGTGTATAAAGGGTCGATAGAATTTTTCTTTAACGTACTGAGCTTATCAACGCACAAGTCCAAGCACACGCTGCACGGAAACTTGAAATAGATTTCAGCAAAGCCTGACTTATTAGGAGGGTTTTTGATAATGAACTCTTCTGGTGAAAATAGAATCCACTGTTTTTGATTAATCACTTCCCACGCTTTGGTGTTCTTCACGCATTAGACAAAATTGGAAACAGAGACATCTGAAGCTGTTGTGAGTTGGTGAATACGAGGGGCATTTTTGGGACAATTGTAATCTTTCATAGCTAACGCAGTACGAATTTCACGATCGGCCTTTTCTAGGTTTGATCCAGCTAACGTCGCAAATATATATTGAGATCGTAACTCATATTTTAATGTTTGAACTTGTGGAACTTGATACAAAATCGTATATATAACGATTGGGCTAACGAGAGCTATGACAGCTTGTAACCTGATTTCCCTTAAAGCTTATACCTTTCTGCGTTTTCACCAGTTGAAAATGAGTAGGTAGCGGTGTGATTCACAATCAAGCTCTCAGGTATGGTCTACTACAGAAAGCCTTACTTGAGACAAATTACCGATTCATGAGAGTTGAGGCTTGACTCTAGACAGGTAGTGTTTTGAATAAAGTACAAATTACGGTACAACCAGCTTCAGATTTAGACCACAAGAAGACATTCAAAGTAACAAAGTAACTTAATTGTTCATTAAAAATTGGTCACTATGCTTTAGAACTCAACTTCGTGATATTCTTCAAAGGTGTTGTTCGCTTCGAGTTGCTGCTATTCAAAGCTGTAAAAGCACATACTACATAGTGCATATATAATTTATCCCAGGTAGTAAAATCTAATTACTATTATACATTTTTATTTAAGTGTAGAGTCTAGCTCCTTGATTTCGAGTCTTTAAGAGTTTGAGTTTGGTTGTCAAAGACGATAAACAAAGGCACATAGTGGCATTTCAATAAGAACTACTGTGTGGCAACTGGTGTGCCTTAACATTCTATGCTTAGGTGGAGTGATTAACCGCCCAATATGTAATCAGCCGACATGCTTAGGTGCTACAAGTTAGTACTGTGATAGTTATATTATTCTCAAATATTTTAGCATTCTCAGAAATACACATCGGTATTGCCAAAATAGGATATCTCTCAGTCACATAGGTTGACCACAACAAAACTCAAGGTTTGGGCAAAAACATATGCCCTTACCCATATCTCTCTCAATTAGGCAGAGCAGTAGCTTCATAGTATTGAGTGAAAGAGAAAAAAAAAACTTTGTATGTGGAGAAAATTTTTCAAATTTTGTACTATTCCTTCTTACTACAGCCGGAACCCGACACACCTGTTCAACAATTAACAATGAGCTCTGATTCTGCAGTCGTTATTGATGGTAAGTGGTGATTCAGTGAGGATGTACTGATTTATTCGACCGTTCGTTAAGACAATGTGGGCCGAATGTTATGTGTGACCATATTTTGGTGCTGGAGTGATAAGGACTGTGACTATGGACGACGAGGTATTGAGTTTTGATATATGTGTATTTGGTGAAGGAAGTTATATTGGATGACAACTGACGGGCATTGTACGAGACGAACGGAACATAATCAAACTAAATGTTCAGTTACTAACAAGTAAATATAGGAAAGGGACACCTTCTTGGTCGTCTTGCCAGTATTGTTGCTAAGCAACTCCTCAACGGACAAAAGGTCGTTGTTGTCCGTACCGAAGCTTTGAATATCTCCGGAGAGTTCTTCCGCACCAAGTTGAAGTACCACGCCTACCTTAGAAAGGGAACTCGTTTCAACAAGACCCACGGTCCTTTCCACTTCCGTGCTCCTTCCCGTATTCTCTACAAGACCATCCGTGGTATGATTCCTCACAAGACCGCTCGTGGTAAGGCCGCTTTGGAAAGATTGAAGGTCTTTGAAGGTGTTCCTCCTCCTTATGACCGTGTCAAGAGAGTTGTTGTCCCTCAAGCTCTCAGAGTTCTCAGACTCAAGCCCGGTAGAAAATACACCACTGTCGGAAGATTGAGTCACGAAGTTGGTTGGAAATACCAAGACGTTGTCGCTAGACTTGAAGACAGACGTAAGGTCAAGTCTGCTGCTTACTACGCTAAGAAGAAAGCTCTCATTGCTAAGGTTGCTTCTGCTGAGAAGTCTGTTGAATCCACCGAAGCTGCCCAAGCTCTTAAGGCTTTTGGATACTAAATTATTTGTAATAGGGGTTGATTTTTTTTCTTCTTCTTTTATCTGTTAATATTCAATTTGCTTTACACCCTTTTGTGTAGGTAGATTTATTTAAGTTTGGTTCTTTTAATGATGAATAAATGTATTTACACACCTGTTTCATTTGGTACACAATTTATTGACCCAGAAGAGTTGAGCTGGAATTTTTGAAGGATTTTGCTTTGAATTTAAGCCTGGTATTTATTGGTATTTTACTAGGAGATCTGATTGAAGTAAATTCCTTTTGTGTAGTATTAATTGACGTAGACGTGATTTAGAATGAACACTTTAGCTGTTGTATGTCATGAATCAGGGATGGAACGATGTTTCAAGACGCATTCGCTTTTACATTTACTACTAATGTTGCCTACCTTTCAGTGATTGTGTACCTTGATTATATTTACGTGTGCCTACGATGCAAACTTGAGCAGGGCTACTTATTGCAAGTTTTAGCACTTTGTTCGCACTGCACCACTCAAATTGAATCCTCCTTCCCGTGTTGGATATTTATTGTTAGTCTTCACCCTTTAGTTACCACATACACTTGTATCAAGAAAGTGCAACATCTAGTTCAATGGAGTTATTAGTTCGACAGCGTAATGGTTAAAACCTGCGTCTGTTGTTCTACCAGATCTAAGATTGGATCTGTACTCGCAATAGCTATTTCACTGTTTTCAATTCACTAAGTGTGAAAGTCTAGTCTTAAGTCTCAACTTTACTTGTTTTCCGTTCAACTACTGGAAATTGGAAATTTTACCATACTCATGATAGCTGTAGTAGTGTCAACAGATATTTTTCATTCAATATTTCAGTATCAATTTATTTGATTTTTTCACACCTGCTACAGTCACAACACACATTACGATGACAGAAACGACAGATGATGACCTTTATCGCCACACATCTCAATATCGTCTATGGTCTTTCACGCAATCCACTCTCCATGCCCTACGTACAGAAACCCATTCAAAAGCACTCGCTCGTACACGATCTAAACTGATTGCACTTGCTTCCGAGCGCGGAATTTCACCAGATTCTATCCTGGAGCAGCTCCCAAGTTTTGAAGAAGAGCAACAAATTGTTTTGGCATATGGTTCCAAAATAGAGAAAATAGCACAGATATTCGGCATGCCATCAAGTGTTAAAGCAACAGCGGTCACGTACTTTAAGCGGTTCTACATTAAATATAGCGTCCTTGATTATCACCCGAAAAACATCATGTACACTTGTGTGTTCCTGGCAACGAAAGCCGAAAATTGCTTTATTCCTATCGACAAGTTCGTGGTGAAACTGCCGAAAGTTGAACAGAAAGACGTTCTGGATATGGAGTTTTTGGTACTCGAAGGAATTGGGTTTACGTTGCTCGTACAGAATAGCGTAAGACCGTTGCACGGGTTTTTCTTAGATTTACAAGCCGAGCTCTCAGATGTGTCGAAGGAAGACTTGGGTGCACTCGTGTCGCAGGCTCGCTCCAAGCTATTGGAAAGACTGATGTCAGATGCAATGTTTCATTTCAGTCCTCCGCAAATAGCCCTCGCTGGTCTGTACGATATAAATCCCGAGATTGTCGAGCGTTATTTGGTCAGCAAGGGAATATGGGAAAAAGTTAAACATGCTATCGAGAAATGCAAAAAAATCATGGATAGCTACATGCCGGTACCACAGGAAAAAGAGCGAGAAGTCGACAAAAAGGTGTACAAGGTGCTGAACTTTGAGAAGAGCAAAAAGAGATCGGCGTCGGTTGTCGCAAGCTCTGCCGCCAACCCAGAGGGGAACAAAAAGGCCAAAACCGAGACAGAAGAAAATAAAAACTGACTGTGAATGCCTGGCAAAAGGTTGGGTAAGAGCTGTCAGGTGGAAACGTTAATTACCTTAGAAACTTCCGAAGACCGGCGCATTGAACACTTGAATTTACTTTGTCATGGTAATTTGCTTGCGGAATTGAGCTTTTACAAATTGCGATGGAATCTGTCAGTAGGTTGACCAAAATACTAAAAACTGTATTTCAGGTGCCCGTTTCAATGCATTAGGCTTGAAAAATACCGAGGTTTATTTATATTTACTGAAAGTATACCCCCACACAAACAAAATCAAATCCAACTACTAATGTTTGAACTTCTTCACCTCTGCCTGTTTTTCTTACCACTCACAATCTCCAACTATTACTAAATTGATCGGATTTATATTGAATCCACACGCAATTGCATTTGTTAGAATATAAATTTTGTCCAAATACTTTACTCAGCTTCATTTCAACACCAGTCGTTTGCCCACAAACATATAATTTTGAATATAACAATATACCAACTGTGATTATCTGATAGTACAATGGTTAATTTAATTGTTAAAACTCACACAATCGATGCCTGTCACCCACGCTCTTATAGAGAATCACTTATAAACCCGAATGACCGCTTGAAACTTGTCTACAACGTTTATAGCACTGCTGAATACCCAACTCTCAACGAGCCCGAAAAAGTCAACATTTTGTTTTACCATGGTGCTACATTCTCTAAAGAAGTTTGGAATTACATGATTGCTCGATTCTATTCGGACTACGGATCTAAACTCGGCACTGTTGTCGCTTTCGACGCTGTGAACCACTGCGACTCGTATCTACAGAACAAAGGTAAATTGGGCTGGCTGTATACTTGGGAAGACGGCGGCAAAGATGGAATCGAGATTCTTAAGCATCTAAACTTGAAAGGGAAGACTATCTTGATTGGTCATTCTATGGGTGGAGCATCTGCATTACACGCTGCCCAGCTCGAAAAAGGTCTCGTTGATTCAGTCATAGCAATAGAGCCTGTTTGCTACACAGAGTATCAGAGTTACGTTAGTTCGAAGCCTGTGCGTTCCGTGTATTACAAATTGTTCAACGCAATCAAGAATTCCATAGTTGTTGATTTCCCCTCTGAAAAGGTCTACCTTGATTTCATGAAGAAAAAGAACTTCACTCGAACATTCCATCCACAAATCCGCGCCGATCTTCTTGCCCACAACACGGTGCACAACCCGGACGGTTCGGTCTCATACGTAACGCCTTTTCAGTTCCAAGCATCGACTTACGCAAGCTGTATCCAATCAACGCTCTATCTGCCCGACATAGCCAAGGTCATCGACTGTGAGGTACTTCACATGATCGGTTCCGACGCAACCTGGAATCCTCCGGAGGCAGCTCCTACCCTACGCAAGAACTTGAGGTTTGGAACCTCAGTCGATATCCCCGGTGGTCAACATTTGGTTCCCTACGAAATGCCTGATGAGACCTACGAGGGGCTAAAGCCATTTTTTGAAAAGAGATGCGCACGAATTGAAGAGATTGCAAAGCAGTATGGTCAGCCTCCAGAAACAGATGAAGAAAGAGAGAAATTCTTTTGGGATGGCGCTGAGAAGGCAAAGGAGTTGTTTGAAAGTGACAAACAGTTCTTCTATTCTAGATTGTAGATGGCTGTTATCGATTCGCTCTCAGAACAATTGAATCTATGTTGTATTATATTATTTATTATCTGATGATTGTTTATTACATGGAGGTTTTCAAATATCGGGGCATATAAACTATATGCATATGTATTAACTAGAGAGAGAAAGAAAGAAAAGGTGATGTGACATTAGAGATGATGAACTCGAAGGTATGGGTTAAAAATAATACTGGAATTATCGAAATTCTTTCAGAATGAAAGGCAGAATGACAAGTGTAGCCGTGTAGAGAACTGTGAAGATTTGAATGAAAGCAAGAGGGAAACCTACAAGCCCTTTATCCGCAAAATTACACCTGATAGCGTAAATCGCTACTGCAAAAAAGTTTGTAACAAGCACCATAGGTCTAGGCAAGATTCCTGACAACAGCGATATTGGTTCTGAGACACAAGCACCACCTCTTTGGAAGTATCTAAAACACCCACGCTGTAAGATCCTTAAGTTTTCACTGTCAGCTGCAAACAGAGCATAAAGTGCTTGAGCAAGAATGTTAATGACGGATCCCAGTTCTTTTCGTTCCCAGTAAAAGTCTGTTAAGTGGCCAGTTACTGAAGGCCAGTCCGAGAGATCTTTAACACTAGAAAGGTGTTTTGTTAAAAGCACGACATCGTTCAAAGCGACGGTCATTCCACCACCAGTCAAAGGGTGGCGCATGTTCCAGGCATCACCAAGTACGATTAAACCTGCTGGGTTTTCTGCTGGATCCATGGAAGGCAAGAACTGGTTGGGCATTGATCTGAATTTACCCTCTTCTATAGCAGCCTTCACAGATGGCATAAGCTGCGGCGGTAAATGTGGGTAGATATTTTTCATTAAGTAGTCTTGCATATCACCGTTAGAGATGGATGGTAGGGGGCCTTTAATATCACACAAGATTCTGGTTTCTTCGGTTCCAATTTGGTAGACTAAAATGGGAGAATGGTCCCCAACAATAACATGGCCATGATGTGGATTAGGTATATCTGCATTTTTTAGCACCATTCCAACAAAATGTGATTTAACGATTGGTTTTGTGGAAATAAAGTCTTTTCTGAATTTACTGGTGGTACCATCAGCAATAACGGTAACGCTAGACTTGTATTCATTGATATTGCCAGCTTTGTCTTTTGATTTCACACCGATAACATCGCCTTTATCGTTCTTGAGAACCTCCAACACGGTTTCTTCCTTTACTGTCAGTCCTTTCTGATTATCCATAGTTCCTCTCAACTTCATTATAAACTTTCCGTGGTGGAAAGATCTTCCTTCCTCTTGTTTTTCAGTTTCCGGGTTGATAGTGTATGGAAGTGCTATTCCATTACCATTGTAAAAGATCTGGTAACCCACGCAGGGAATAGCATCGATGCCCTCTGTTACATCTTCGATCCCTAGTGCCTTGAGAGCTTTAAGACCGCCGGGTTGCATGAGTTCACCAACAATACGATTTGGTTCCGACAGATCTCTTTCCAGTACCAGAACGGATCTTCCTTGTTTGGCAAGTGCGACCGCAAGAGCCGGTCCGACGACCCCAGCGCCGATGATGATGACGTCGTAATTGGACATGATTTGGATGTGCGATATAGCAAATAATGAATGTGTTTATAAGCGATAGAAGAAAAAAAGTAGAACCAAATGCTGAGATTATCCAAATATATATATATGTGACCACGTCAAATCAAATAAGGGTGAAAAAAAAATCATACGAATAAGAAAGAAAAAAACATTCGAGGTTGACGTCGTAGCCATTTGAAAAAAAAGAAACAAAAGTCTGGCGATGTGAAAAAAAAAATAGGTTTAGGTTTGTTTCATATGAATGTTCTCATAGATGGAAGTTGTTGAAATAACTACACCTTGCCAACCATCAACAAGAGCGACAATACACTACGTAGAATACAATAAAAAGACACTTGCACAACGTGCTCACTCAAATACAAAATGGCAATCCACATAACGCAATCTCGGGGCCTTACGCAAAATATTTCATCTTGTCTTTAAAGGATTAGAAGAGATGAACTTAAGTTGTTGACTAACTTATCGAAGAGAGAAACAATTACCAATAAGCATGAAATATTTGCCCAACTCTGATAAGGAATACCTGGTTTAAATATACTGTCAAGCTTCGTTAGAATATTGTTACGATCCGCACTAGCAAGCTACTACCATCACAAAGACAGCCCTCATATCTTGGACAGGAAGGTTATATTTATCGTCAAAAATTATTTCTTGCAAAGCAAAAAATATATGCTTCCCCGCCAGGGGTCGAACCTGGAATCTTTCGCTGGTGACCTTTCAAATCGTAGGCGAACGCCTTGCCATTGGGCCACGAGGAACAGCTCATATTTGAAAAATTTTGTAGAACTATATATGTAAAAGAAAGCAATTTTCAATTTTTGCAAATAAACAGCTTTAATAAGCAGGCTATTCATAACAAAGCTCATTATTTACCGCAGTACATTTAGGAATGTATTTGGAACAAGAAATTACAAAACTAAGCGCAGTATGATTATTCATTCATTCATTCACGACAAGTTTCTCCGAAACTCGAGGTCTTCAGGGCCCTGAGTGTTTGTTGTAAAGGTTTCCTCGTTATTAACTGTGACATTAAAATCACTTAAGTGAAAGCAAGTTTTCTTTACACTTGGAATTTATTTCAAGCAGAATTTGCAGCGTCAAAATACAGAAGTATTCATACAACAGTAACGCACGAGAAAGTGAGCCTCGTCGCGACGCAGATTGTTCGCTTTTTATAAGTTACTTGACATAGAACAATAAACTGATTATGAATGAATGTCTTCTTCATCCCAAAAATTATTAGACATAGAACAATAAACTATTTAAAGATGAATGAAAGTCTTGTAGAAACAAAGATCGTTCATTTAGGCCATTGCCCACATGTCTAATCAAGTATCACAATCGCACTAAATATATGTAAGGATCTTAACATAGGATGATAAACTGAAATAGATTTTAGTTTATAGTGTACTTGGATTTCTTTTAAGCGCAAATGTTTACAGAAAAATGACCTCTTCATGATGCGATTTGTTCAGTTGCTTGGGCAGAGCCTGTATTTCATGCTTAGTATTAGCAGTTTCACCGCGTATATTAGTTAGGATTATTTCACAGTTTGCTATCTAACAAGTGTCAGCATACTGGTGATAGACGAGCGGATAGACAAATAAATTTCATGAATCGTGATAACTCATTGTAAATTGAAAATTTACCAAAAAAATATTTACAACTCCATACTTGAAATATCGGCCCTTTTTCTCCAAACCTTACGCTAGTTCAAAATAAATCGTTGTACTAAACGGTAACTTTGTTTGGCAAATGCTGAGCCCAAATTCACTTGAAATAGTGGGTAGAGTAGTGCCCAACGTATAAATGTGAACATGAAATTTCATACTTCTACTCCATGACAGTTATTCGTTTAAACTAGAAGTAATGCCCGAACTAGGAGAAGTTGCACATGCAGCGTCTATCCTTAAGAGATTTATTGCCGGAAAAACTATCAAATCTCTAACAGCTCAAGTAGATCCTATCGTTCTAGTTCCCCCAGTGACACCTTCGATTCTTCAGAAAACTTTTGTCGGACAAAAAGTACATACAGTCAACAGGCATGGGAAAATCTTCTGGATTGAGTTTCTCAACATTCCGGATAAGTTGATGCTTCACTTTGGAATGACGGGTAGTATTTCGGTCAAAGGGTTTGTTTCAGAGCAGATCATGATGGAAAGCGGAGGCGACAAAAAAGTGAAGGCAAGTCTGGAATTTGATAAAAGGGATTACGCTGGACCTCCGGTTTTAGTCAAGTCAAATGACCAAGTTTGGCCTCCCAAGTTTTGGAAGTTTTTGATGGAGATGGATGATGCAACGGAAATAGCTTTTTCAGATGCCAGAAGACTGGCTAGAGTTCGAATTATTAAAGCCACGACGGATGAAGAACTGTTTAGCCAAGAGCCACTAGTCCGAAGTGGGCCCGACTATTCCCAGTCCACGAGTCTTCGACCAACACTTTCTTCAGATGAACTCTTTGCACTTTTACAAAAACGCACTGCTGCATTGAAGTCATTCATAATGGATCAAGCATATTTTGCCGGTATTGGGAATTGGCTCGCAGATGAAATTCTTTATCAATCTCGAATTCATCCGTCTTCCAAAACCAACATGCTGACCCGGGAACAAACAGACTTACTATACAACAAGTTGATTGACATTTGCCAGTTTGTAAACAAAGTAGAAGGGAATGCAAAAGCATTTCCCAAAGATTGGTTAATGCTGTACAGATGGGGAAAGGGAAGAAAAGAACCCCAAAAAACATATGAGGGCTATAAGGTTGATTTTGTTACGGTCGGTGGCAGAACCAGTTGCTATGTTCCAGAAATACAAAAGATTCCAACTAAAAGAAAAGACGTGGTTAAGGGGGAAGAGACAGTTGTAAGAAATCATAGTGAAGAAGAACTCAAGATGGCCAAAAAAGTTCCAACTAAAAGAAAAAGGGTAGTGAAAGAAGAAGTTGTTGTAGAAAGCAATAATGCGATCAAAGAAGAGGTTAAGAAGATCAAAGTGGAGTCCAAAACTAAACGGACCAGAAAAAAGACAGAAACATAAACTTTTTCAAACATATAAAAATGTTTTTTATGAAACGAACCTTTGTTCAATCTTTCATTAGATTTGGGAGCTCGTTTGATAATGGATTTATATAATCCTTCCACAAGCCTTGCTCAGCAAACGAAGTAATTCTATACCAGTAATACTTTAGTCAATCCAAATTTTGACTAATATATATGACCATTCAAGATAGAATATAGCAAGCGTTGTATAACTGATGGATTTACTTTTCATGCATATGTTAAAAGATATACTAATAAATTTGTCGGCCAACTTTGTAGTAATATTCGTCAAGCGACAAATGATCGCAAAAGATTCGACTGTTGTTGCAAATGATTATAGAATACTTATTTTTAGATTGCGTTGAATAATATTTTAATATTAGAAAGATCGTTGAACTCCATTTAGATACTAAATAAAGCACTGCGTAGTCTAATTAAGAATATTGAACGGGTTTCTTCTAAGGCTTACTTGGATAAGTATGCCAGGAATATATTGAAATTAAAAGCTAATGAAACGTGCTATAACTGTCATTTTTATGGATATATCACTAAAGGAACAAATTCTAAGATTGACAGGCTGATACCTTTCCCTCTAAAATAGTTCTCATAGCTAGGGTTATATACAGCTTTATATAGAAACCTCGAGATGTGAAACTAACGATATAATCCCTTAAGATACTTGTCAGTTTATCCTGTCGAACAAAATTCATAAAGATTTGACTAGCTTGATTGACATTATTTAAATCAGGGTTCTTATATCACACGGTAGTCTATCGATTATCCTTAAAACTCTTTAATTTATTTAGTTATCATGTTTCGTCAATCTTCTTTTTTTGTTCAAGAAGATGGCAAAACTCTAGAACTTCAGCTTAGGGCCAATTACTTAATCCGCTTTTGTGTTTTATTGCTAATTTTGTTGTAGTATAAACGACTTAGCCATTATCGCTGGAACTTCTTTTAGTCGATATTCTGTTTATCAGATGACAGCCTTGAGGTTCTGGTTGAATCTTGGATTGCTAATTGGATTTTTTACAGCTAGTTTACAACAGTTGTACGACTGCTTATTATCATAGCAAATAAGTGTAAAAGAGCAAGTCATTGAAAGGAACCCAGCGTTTTCACGAAGTTAGTATTTCATGAGTCTACAGTTGAACATCTATAATACAGCAAAAGAACTGTCTCAAGCCAACTTCAATTCAATTTTTTATTTTTGAGATTATGAAAAAGATACTTTGAAAATAGGTTCCATTGTATATATTTTGAAAACATATGGGATAGTCGATAACTTTCCCATGCTCAACTCATGAATGATATCATAAAAAAACCAGTCGAAAGGTAGAAAATTGATAGTCACTCATATTTGTTCAAGTCATATCATAGTGGTTTATTTCCTGATAAGTGTTAAGCTCTCAGATAATTTCCTATTTCGGTTCCATAACTTTTTCAAAAACATAACGGTTCCTCAGTTCCGCTAGTGCTCCATCGGTCCTCAGGATTCAGCTATTATATATAAATATGGTATTGGTGTAGGGCATTTCAAAGAATGTAAAAATACATAGCTATTTGTACAGTTGTATAAGCTATAGGTTGTTAATAGCGCTCAGCATGAGGTTATAATATATTTCACCTTAATCTTCAGTATTGAAAATAATTTTAGGAAGCATAACAAATTACCAACTAGCGTATTGTTAATGGGGATCAAAATTAATAGTATCATTGGAATACAACATATTTTCACACAATAATTGCATTCAATGGTTATCATGAGAATTGGATAGGTTCCTACAGAGCTGATCTATTTGTACATATATATCATGGCTTCTTTAATTGCTGCATCGACATAAGATATCAAAGGATGTTACAGTGTAATGAGAACGGATAGTTGCTAAAAATGAATCAACATTAAGAGTAGAATAAAACTTATAAATTACTTAACATTTGCAGTTTGTTATCAATTGGTTTCCCGAGAACTACATGGAGTGAAGCACTCGATAGACAGAAATCAAAAAACCTATATAGATCTGGAATATATAAATATAGATAATGTATAGTTCAAGGATGTTACTGGAAAGTGTGCCGAACAGCAGATGACTACCTAACAATATCTGTAGATATATAACTGACTCTGCACAGTAAGTTCTAAACATAAATGAAGTTGACGTGATTGACAATTGTTCTTAGGTGTACTTACATATGAATGCCTTAACTGTGTGTAACTGAAAACGCTTGCTCAGAATACTCCATCGACAATCCTTGAACTATCGGACAAATAATTGAAGTCGTTAATTCATTATATATATACAAACAATTAAGTAGTAGGATGATAGGAAAAGGGCTTTTCTAAATGAATAGCTACTGAATATTTTTGCAGAAAACAGTAGTTATTGCCCAAACTGTTCATCACCCAGTTGTGATTCGACCGATGTGTTTGGCCATCAAACACCTTTCATGCTGAAAGTAATTTCTGCTAGTCCCACCGTACAACCTTCCCCCATTTATTCTCCTGAATCAATCTCAATCAGTGCCGTCTAAGATATGCAAACTTGTGGTATAAACAAAAATAAATTTTTTAGTTCTTTCTTGGTTTCGTTATTCCTCTATTCACAAAATAATAAACCACCGTACCATCTTCAGCCACACATGCCATAACCACCCTCCTCACGTTCTCTTCTTTTTCTTCAATTTTTCGAAACACATTTTCCCACTCTTTTATCGACCATTCCTGAGTAGACGTTACCGGTAAGACCCATTCACGGGCCTGAGAACTACCTTCGTCGACCGGCGGATCATCAGGATGTAGCTGTGCAGGAGGCACACCTGTACACAACGACAAGTCATGAGAAAAGGTATGAGTGGCAACCTCAACCCATTGATGATGGTGTGTAAGATTATGGGCCACTATAGTTGCCAGTTGACGAGCTTGCGAAGGCATTGTGTAGTTGGTGCTTTACTGAAATAGCTCGCTTCTTTTGCTCTTGGTGTGAGTTAAAGAGTCTAGTTGTATGGAAAAAATTCATCCCAAATCTGGTCTAAGCTTATGCTACAAGTTTTACAGCAGATGAATTAAGTGATAAGTACTACGCGGTACAATATGTCGGACCGTTTTCAGCCGCACAGTGCGTAATCTTATAGTGGAGCACATGGTAGTGCAAAGCTACCGTTTTTAAGACTTAGAGTATATAAACATCTATAGCTAAGTCTCAAGAAGTAAGAATGGATTATTGATTATTCTAATTTTGCTTTCTACGTCAGATAACTTTAGCAACATATTCTTTACTTACGGAAGAGTCAAGTATACTACAGACTCTGTATGAAACATTGCAACTGCTGTGTTCAGAGATATTCTTAATCAATGCTCAATGTTGAGCAGTATTAGTTTTATGTTGAAACATATGGCTTGACAAGTAGATGCCAGTATACTGCCCATGTGATAAATTTAGGTCTCAAACTTTGAGACTTGAGCTAGTAACGCCGCTTTCCTTGAGTCAAGTTGAGTGCTTTACCTGATCGCTTCTTCGGTCTTTACACCTTTTGCCTCTCAAACGTTTTTTTAATTTCTTTCCCCGATCCCTTCCAGCTCCCGTTATCTAACCCAACATTCACGATTTCTTAATATTTGATTGCATAACTTCACTACTAACAATTCTCCTTGCGGCCGTCAGCTCAATTGCCTGGCTTCAACTTTCACTTATCTATCTATATTCATTCTCACATCTAGCATTATGTCTTTAATAAGATCAGTACAAAACGATACGGAACAATGTGAACTATTAGGCCCTCTGGCCCTTTGTGTTCAAGCACTTATGGGCATGTTTGCTGTGCTATCTCTTATATACAAGCGTCAGCGAGAGTTTCCACAAAGACCTTGGAAGATCTGGACTTTTGACGTTAGTAAACAATTACTTGGGGCTTTGAGTTTACATTTTATCAACCTGCTGCTGAGCAGCACCCATGAAGATGATATGCCCAAGTCAATCCCACCCACAGCGACATATTTAATTCAGACTCTTCTACTGAAAAAGAAAAACCCGGATAACAATCCTTGCACATGGTACTTCATAAATCTTCTGTTAGACACCACTATCGGCGTCTTTGTGTTATGGGCCTTTTTGTACATGATTCATATGACAGCCTTTAGAATCGGTATAAGCGGCATTATCTCAGGCCAATACGGCGAACCTCCCAGATTTGTAAATTTTTTGAAGCAAGCGGGCTTGTATCTACTAGGCCTTTGCTGTATGAAAAGTGTGCTGTACTCTTTAATGGAGATTGGTGAAAAATGGTGGCTCAAGCTAGGAGGACTACTGCTAGCTTGGACGAATTGGAATACCAAGTTGAAAGTTGTTTTTGTGATCTTTATCTTCCCTGTGGTAATGAATACGATACAATATTATCTTATTGATACTATTATTCAGTCGCCAGAGTACCACTCATATGAAGACATTGATCAAGAACAAATTACTTCTGGGCAGGATACCGGAATAACTTCAGATCTAGAATATCAGGGGCCAGCATCGGTTCCAGAGTGTGAGACTTCACTCGCTCGAAGGAATCATAGTCACAGCAATGTTCATCTTCATGATGGGTATGACTACTTAGGCCAACGTGAATCTGTGACCTTATCTATGCAGAAGTCATTACTTGGTTCTGAGACGATAAAGACTGAAATCAAGTAAGTTGGATTTGTTTAATAGGGTGACTGTTTTAGTATTCTCATATTAGTATCGTTAGTGCTAATTTTGTATATTATTTATAAACATCTTTATATCGATGGTCTATTGTTTTTTTGTTTTCAGGTAGCTATGATATGTTGAGCTTTAACATACGATACCTATGCTACCATAGAGCTTCGGTCTTTCTTTCATTACTTGACGTCGGGGACTCATCTTTATGTGACGAGCATAATATTTATGTACTGTACGGTAGTCGCGATAGGACCTAGTACAAAAACCTAATATTACTGGCTAGCTTGTTGCTACTAGTAAGTTAGTTAGCTTCAAATTAAATTTCTGTAGCAGGCTACGCTACACCACCATTTCCGCCTTAGTATTTCACTTGAATTTTTTGTCCACGTCGTTTTCTCATTATACATGTATCCCCCCCTTCTTTTGAATTATTCTCATGGACAGTGATACATTTCAAGAACTAGTCAACGATGGAAAGGGTCTGAAAATCTTCGAGATCGAAGATCAGTCCGACTATTCGTACACTTACAACTATCAACTAACAACGGTCCCTGTTGATCCGGTATCTCACCTTGACCCAAATCTTTATGAGGAAGTGACCGAGTTATCATTTGAAGACGCGCTTTTGTCTTTGAGTTATTACGCAGCACCCTGTATCAAGAATCTAGACTCACTAGAAGACAAGGAAGCAGAGACATTCAACGAAGCTCTTGAGCGAATGAAGTTGCACTTTTTTGGTAAAGAGGGAAAAAGATTTAAAGATCAAAAAAGAATATCAAGAAAGCTGATCCCTTACTCGGCTACAGAAGCAACACTTACAATGGATCTCGACTGTCATGCGGGTTACACATACAACTCATCGGAAACTTGTAACGGTGAAAGCGAAACAGTAGTTACACGGGAAAAAGTAGTAGAAATTGCCCAAAATGATGCTAAATTAATCATCAGTCAATTGTCTAAGGGTCAAAACTTATTTGAACCGCCAATCATGTTTGCATCCAATTGTTATAATGCTGCCAACCCTCAGCCATCCTGGGTATCAAGTTTTGAAGTATCGATTTTAGAAGCAAAGTTTGGCATTCCCTTAAACGAACATCTAGAACAAACAGTGCATCCATTGACATATGGAAAAGAGGTCACAAAAGATCGACTAATTCACTTTATACAACAAAATACACCAATTAGTCTAAACCCAGACCAGAGTTCGCAGTACTTACTGTATTGGGAGAATTTTGATGGATCTGTACCTGAAGTGTTAATAGATCACGCATTTACGGTGCTGTTCGACCAATTCGAAATGGGCGTCGTATTTCATGATGATTTTGTGTATAAAGGAGGACTGAAATTGACACAAGCCAACGAAGAATTATTTTTATGGCTTTGGAATCAATTTATAGAAACACCATTAATGCTTCCCTCAGGCCAGGTCCTGATAAAGAAACACGGTATCAGTCGATCAAGTTATTTCACCCCCGTTGTTAGAGCCATGGTGAATTATATTTTGGTTGATTACATTCAGGAATACTTTGGCCTGCAAGGGCTTATTCCTATTGTTGTTGATGAGAAACCGGGGATGTTCATACCAGGCACGGTGTACGAAAAATTCAATCATCGCAAGATTTCTCAGTACATGACGCAAAAGTTCAGTATGAAATTTGAAGAAGCAAATGAGTGGCAAGTGATTGGAGAAAACGGAAAGTATACCAGTGACGAATTAATAGTTCTTTAATTATGTGTTTTCTAGGAGGGGGAGATTGTGAAGGTCTGATAATAATGTTGCTAACTTGCTTACTCTAAAACATTTTTCATTCCATCATGAATTTCTATTTATTTTTTGAGCATTGTTTTTTCTCTTACTATACAAGTCAACTTGCAAAGATACAAACCGACATATATAGTTGATCAAGATTAGATATATTATACGTTTATGGGCTAGATTTTACATGTTATCAAAAGCTAGATCAATAACATATTGTAGTTAAACAATGAGTCTGCTAGTCACTTGGGCGGTAAGAGCTTTATCCTGGGGAAATAACATCGAAGTAAAATTTGAAAGCAACAATGAATGAAACGCTGAATGACAGAAGTGTGTATGTGGTACTTTAAATCTTTATGCTTAATACTGCTAGTTGAGCTATATTAGGTCAATAAAATTACTGGAAACGGCTCGAGAGTTGGTGAATATGGGTAATAATGAAAAAAAATGTTTGTTTATTCTAAATTATACAGTAGGATTGAGACCCTACATCTAGAATGGCAGCTAATTATTCCGTTGACCAACAAAGCAAAGGAAACCCTATCTCTTCTCAGAATAATTGATGAAGATGAATCCTTAACGATGTTGGCAGAAAATCAACATTTACCCCTCATAATGTAGTCGGTAAGGCCCTATTAACTGTTCATGATATACTCTGGACGATAGTTTTTCAACAGGTTCGTAGGTGTAACGAGCGGTATAATCTCAAACTGGTTAATATGGTTACAAGTATCTGACCTGGAAGGGAATAGTTGAAATCTACTGACTAGCAATTTGGCTAAAATATATATTGAATGAAAAGTCCAGTAAAAGAAGTCCTCGAAAATCATCGGGCCTCGAACTTGTTCAAACCCACTGTTCATTGCGTACAGTTAGAGCACAGTGCAATGTGCATATGCTACACTGTGGTGAAGGGCTCTCATTTTTGTGAAGCTGATTCAAGTGCAAAACCCAAAATTTCAAATTATTTTTGTTGGATCTCATTACCCTGACAGGAAATTCTTTCCAAGCAACTAGCTACACCAACAAAAATTCATAGTAATTCATAATAATCTTTAAAAACGTAAGTCGATCCTCAATTCTGGCCAACTTTTAAATATTGTCACTGCAACTCCTATCGCTTTTTTACTTTCCCATACCACCTTCTCTATATCTCTCGTTTGCATCTATTAGGAGATTCCTTCTCAGTTCACAATGTCAAATTTCCCCGTTGTCGCTGTCGGTCTGGTTACGGCCGTATCAATTGCCGCCGCATACTTTTACATATCATCAAAGGCATCCAAGCCGGTTCTCGATCCCGTCAAGTTCAACGAGTTCCCACTTATTCAAAAGACTATGCTTTCGCAAAATTCAGCGATCTACAGATTTGGTTTGCCCCGCCCTGGCGACTCTTTGGGGCTGCCTATTGGACAACATGTTTCTGTTATGGCTGAAATTAACGGCAAAGAGGTTATGAGATCGTATACCCCCACTTCTTCTGACGTTGATAAGGGATACTTTGATCTTCTCATTAAGGCTTACCCCAATGGTAACATCTCCAAGTACGTTTCTAACTTGACAATTGGCTCAACTATCAAGGTCAGAGGTCCCAAGGGTGCGTTCCAATACACTCCTAACATGGTCCGCGTTTTTAACATGATTGCCGGTGGTACTGGTATCACTCCCATGTACCAAATCATCAATGCTATTGCCCGTGATCCTGCTGATACTACCAAGGTCAACCTGATCTACGCCAATGTCAACGAGGAAGACATTCTTCTCCGTTCCGAGATTGATGCACTTGCTAAGAACCACCCTAACATCAACGTCCACTACGTCCTCAACAACGCTCCTGAAGGATGGACTGGTTCAGTTGGATTCGTGACTCCTGATATCATTAAGGCTAATACTGATCCTGCTGATAACGATGTTAAATTACTTCTTTGTGGACCTCCTCCTATGATCAGCGCTATCAAGAAGGCTGCTGTTGATTTGGGATACCAAAAGGCCAGACCTGTTTCTAAGCTTGAAGATCAAATCTTCACCTTCTAGATTTCTGAGCATAGTAAGACTGATTTTTGAAAGCGATATCAAGTATTGCATCTTGAATGAAAAAGAATAAATATACGAGGTGGTTAACGAAATAAATGACAATTTGAGTAAATAAGTTATCTAAATTTATATAGGATACATGGATAAATATAGAATCTGAATCTCATAATGATGACCGTTGATGAGATCAACAGTAGCTAAACTTTAGGAAAGTTTTCACATCGGATATTTTCAATTAGCTTTGGAATATATCGATACTGTACTGTACAGTATACTGTATGTTATCTGAATTATTTCAAAGACTGATCATATTATACCAAGCTTGCGGTTTTCACTACGGCATTAATTGAGCATGAGATATCTCTGGTATGGTAAATTTTGGTGGTTCTTCAAATACTGAAAAATGCATGATTGTTGGTTCTATTCTCTATAATGATATATCGTATGCTACATGAGGAAGTATTAATCTTGATTAGTTGTTTACTCCAGATTTTTTTCTAGGTTTGTGATCTTGAATGTTTCGATTTTGATTTTGATTTTGATTTCGGTAGTGATTTCGACTTTGATTTCGGCTTTGATTTCAATTTTGGTTCCGGTTTTGATTTCGGTGTCAATTTTTTCACTCTTTTTCTTACTAGGCAGTATTTTTCAACCAAACTCGGGCCTTGCACTTTATGTCGGAGCAATTCATATTTTTGTAGAATTGTTGGTATGTCAATAACATACCTTATCGTTTTCTCATCTTCTGATTCTACATCTATTAATCTCTTTTTTCCATTTTCTTCTATTTTGACGGTTGATAATTGACCGGCGTGCTTTAAAGCGTTCATCTCGAATAGTGCATCGATAATGTCGTCTGGGAGAATATAGGTGGCCTGGGAGATTTTGTTTATGGAAAGTTTGGCAGGAGTTTCTTTCTTGGTGATCGAAGATATATAGTAATGCGTAATGTAAGATGATATAACGGAAATCCAGTATTTAAGATAAGTGGCTCTACCGTGGTTGGATAATGGTCGTTCAGGTGTCCCCATTGTTCGTTCTTTGCGAGAAAGATAATAAGAATACGAGATCAGCAGCTGACCCAAGCCACGTTTCTGGAAAGGAGGAAAAACAGTGATGCATGCTAAGTTATAATTATCAAACGATACCCTTTCCTTAGAAAAGAAACCAATGACACGTTGAGACGACAGCGAGGACTCAGACTCAATTGTTTTCAACAAGTCAAAATCTTCAGGCGACGACTTTTCCGACGCCTTTGTATAGTTCGATGCAAATTTATCTATAATGCGAATATTAGAGACACTTGTAGTTAGAATATAGTAGTCGAAGTTTTGGACCTCGAAAAAAATTGACTTTGAATCGAGAAACAGTTTAGCAAAAAGGGAAAGACATTGGGAGTATGATGTATGTTTTGACCCATCCACTTTGCGGATCTGGTAGTATGGGCTGTTATACACAACACGCCCAGGGAGCTCATCTTTGTAGCGACACTTGCTGCGATGCCCGGCCATGAGTTCTGGGCTATCGGTATAAGCCATACAACAATCACAAACATACAAAGTATCCAAGACTTCGCTAGCCCGATCCAGTTTCAACGCTTCGGCCTGCACAATCTGCGTCGCTTTTTTCCCCGGCTGGTGGTCTCTTTCGAAGTACAACGGCGACCTGAACCAAGTTTTGAACTTGAGGTTACAATAAACGACATTTTCCACGTTTCTTATTGTGTTTTGTTTTCTCTGCTCCAGTTCTTCCAGCTCAGCTTTCGACGGGCGGTTATCGAACCCGTCGATTCTGAGCTCTTTTTGCAGTTTTGACGATTTGCTCTGCATGGTGCTGTTGTGGTGAGTGGTGGCAGTAGAGAAAGAGGCCTGGAACTACGGTTACTGGTACTATTCTGAGTATTTGAAGAGTTTTGAAATTTGATTTTGGGTTGGGGTACGCGTTACACACACCAAACTTTTGTGCTGATGGACGGAAAGGCAAAATAGAGTAATATAGGTTGTACGGTATATGAGCGTCGTGTTTAGATTTGAGAGCTATCTATGGTTTCTACAGAGGGTGGAACGACGTTTTGGATACTGGGCCAGACGCAGGTGGTAAATTTATCTGGAACAGAAACGCAGAATGAATTTTAGAAGTTGAACTTTAACGAGAGCGGTGTGAAGGCAGGAAAACAGGAGTGCGTGAGAGGGTGGGGGACATAAGGGGGATAGAGGCTGAATGCTAGGCGATGTTCGGTATAGTTCCAAGAATTAGCCAATCGAAGGTTAGAATTAAATGATTACTTGCGGTTCGCTAAGGATTTTGTGATTATGCATATAAACAAGTTTTTGGTATAATGAATTCATCTCTACGATATATCACAGAGAATACTGTTCAATGTAAATAGAACACCGGAAGGTGAGATGGATTAGATGGGTTGAGATAGTAGGCGGAATCTGTTGGGAAAGAGATGGAAAGATACAAATTTAGAAAATCTGAAATATACGCTGTGTAGACCATATTATACGCTAGGACTGCTTTAGGAGGTAAAAGCTGAAAGTGAAACTCAGTTAATGTAATCGTGTACCTTTTTTTTTTTTTTTTTTTTTCTTCTTCAAAAGTCTCTGATTTGTACAGAATTCCGTCGTTTTTGGTAGTTCGTCATTGTGCCCTTTAAAACATTTTTTCGTTATTCAAATAATCCAAAGCATATCGATTGGACTCTGTCTGCATCAAGCGTTGCACTGGATTGGCCTTAATTTTGTATTCTTATTCGTTGAAAGACCGAATCTAGCTCACGTTATTTTTAGTGTGATTTGGTGTAATTTTTCTATACACAGAGATTTATTTTTCAGTCAACTCACAACTGAACCAATAATAAGATCAGACCAAAACTATTTTTTTTCTCCCTCCACTCCACCTACCTTCATTTTTCTTCTCTTTCTTTCTCGTCGCTATATATTTCTCACGCTTAAACTCAGCACTTGAGGAATAAAATAAATCAATCGCTAGACACACACTTTGTTCATTTTCATTTTTCACGTCAAGTCAGATAGGAATTGTCGCATTCTCATTGAAAATTTCAAGAGCTTTCGGAAGAATCTTATTCACACTCAAACATGAATGATCCCGTCGTTGGAGCTGGCTCTTCACTCGACAGACGCATAAATCAAGGCTCTCTATCAGCATCTTCTTCATCTACCCAGTTACATTTGCAGCAATTACATTTGCAACAGCAACAGCAGCAGCAGCAACAACAACAACATCAGCAACAGCAACATCAGCAACAGCAACATCAACAGCATCAACAACAACAGCAGCATCAAGCATCTCAATCGCAAATTCAAAGGTAAGATCAATTCTCTACTGCTCTTTTTTTGTAGTTTTTCATTCATTCTATTCATCATTGATTCCATACTTCACTCAGTTTCTGTGATTGGGTTCATGCTTTTGCTATCAGAGATCAAGTCATGGCGTGGGGCGGTTCACATTGATTGTTGGCTTCTAGTATATACTATTGTGAGCGAGCAAGTCTTTCACACTTCCGCACACTTTCCAGGACTAAAGACGCCCGCAGTAGGCAGGCACTATCGGCATGAGAAAATTTACTGGTGCAACTCAAATATCGAGCGTACTCAGTATGTGCGCTGTTTCCTCGATTTCACTTGTATTTGAAACTTGTGCTGCTAACCGTCTACTGCAAAGTCTCATCTGGCCATCTCAAGTTCTATTTGCCTACTATGTGAACCACCTAACCCTCATCTGAATTTTCCTCAAGCATGTCACTCACTTATAATTACTTACTAGACGGTTTTCTATGGCTAAAATCTTTTTGAAGATAATACCACGTTTGAATTACCTCCTCTGATTTTTATTTCCTTTCTTTTTTCCCCTTCTTTCTTTCCTTCTTCTTTCCTCTTTTGAAAACATTAAAAATCAATTCAGCTCTTGTTTCTAACCAGGTTTTTTAGATCTAGAGACGTGTCAGATGATAATAATAGTTCTTTGATTTGGAATGACCGCTTAACGTCAAATCACACTGTATACTTGCAAAATCCTAACTCTACCAGATACCCTCATCAGCAATTGCTTAATACCAATTCATCAACGTCTTCATCACCGTCATCCATACCTGCTCTCAACTCTATGAATATCAATTCCCCGTCAAATCAGAACGCAGCTAGGTCTCGTGCCAGAGCTGGTACACTCCCTTCTAGACTCCCTCCAGGTTTGCCAATAGGAACTGCTCAGTCATCTACTACCCCATTGGGCTCAATGGCTCTGTTATCTCCAAGCACTTCAACTATTCCTTCTCATGTGTTTCCTCAAACTGTTGCGCAAACATCCCCTTCCTCTTCTGCCACTGCCCGTTTAAATCCTTCTGTACATTCAACTCCCTCCGCTCCTACCCCAACTTCAAACTCTAATCTCAATTTAACTCAACAATTTCAACAGCAGCGATTGGGAATTCATTCGCAAGCCAGCGTATCTACTTCATCGTTACCAAACGTCTCAAATGTCTCGTCTCAGCCTTTTGATGCTTACAGAAACGAAATCCCCTTTATTACCCCTTCTCAGCAACCTCAAAATGTTCCGCCTCAAACTCAGCATCAACAATTTGCTGCTGCAAATGCAAGCTCAGTTTCAAGACTCAGGTCGGGTTCTTTGAATGTTCTATCCGATAGTGCATCTTCAAGATCATCTCTTTATTCTTCTCCTTTTGGTTCTTCCATTTGGTCGAATCAACGAAACAATCATCTTCAAACGCCTGCAGTAGACTCTAAAAGAACTTCTCAAACATCACTACTTGCTGAAACTCAAACTCTGGAGGCAGAGCCTGAAGCTCAACCTGAACAAATGCCTATTGATCCACTGCAGCCGTTTTATAAAGAGCTCTCTATGAGAACTGATCCTAGCAGAATGCGATCTTACACTGTAAATAATCTGCCTTATGGAATTCCTACGTACGATAACACGCCTGACGATCTGAGTAATCTCACTGAACAACAATACTTGCAGCTTCAGCAACAACATCAGCTTCAGTCCCAACCTGTAGAACAACAGCAGCAGCAACAACAACAACCCCAACAGAGACCAGTTTCTATGATGCAAAATCGACCAAGAGCACAAACCACTGTGGGATCTTTTGAGCCTCCTTTTTCAATGGGCAATGCTTCTGCTCTTAGGTCCGCTTTGGCTCCCAAAGGAATTTCAAGCTCTAATATTGCCTACTATGCCAAAGATCCTATGTCTCACAACATTATTGTCAATTCATTAGATGATTCGTCCGTTGGTCCAACGCGATCTCTTTGGTTAGGCAACATTCCGGCGTCTACTACTTCTTATGCTCTAACTGCTATTTTTAGCTCATATGGCACTGTGGAATCTGCAAGAGTATTACCTCATAAAAATTGTGGATTCGTAAATTTCTTAAGCATTGAAAGTGCAATTCAAGCTAGAAATGTACTCAACGGGAAAGAAGTGTTTCCTGGAAATGGACCTTGTCGAGTTGGTTTTGCTAAGGTTATTGATCTGTCTGAAGAAAGTGATGTTGCACTTGGTCCTGACGTAACAGCCAACGAGGATACCAACATGCCCACTGAGTATCCTGAAAACACTCAAATATCCTCCGCTTCTGGTGAGAATCATCAACACTCAAATATTGAGTATTCCGTCACTGATAAAGATAGTACAACGGAGACGCCCGACATTGAGTCTACTAAGAGCTTAGCTGATATTGCAGATGAGATGGCTAATGTAGTGACTGCATTAGGTGCTGACGAAGATGAAAGAAAATACATTGTCGCTTCAATAAACCGTGCTCTGGCCTTCCAAGACTACCAGGAGGAAATATTACCTGTACCTGAACCTAAACCTGACCGCATTTACGATGCTCCTACCCTCAGGGAAGTTCGCAAAAAAATTGATAGTGGAATGTGCAGTCAGGAAGAAATTGAGGAGATTGCCATTGACATTCTTGATGAGATTGCACCGATTTGCAGTGATTATGTTGGCAACACTGTAGTTCAAAAGTTATTTGATTCGTGCTCTGAGGTTGTGAAGGATATGATGCTCAAGCAAATAGCACCTTATTTGGCTCAAATCAGTATTCATAAAAATGGTACTTGGGCAGCTCAGAAGATTATTGGCGTTGCTGGGACTAAGCGTCAAATTGACATGATTGCTAAAGCTCTTCATCCATATACTGTTCATTTGTTTTTGGATCAGTTCGGAAATTACGCCATACAGTGCTGTCTGCATTTTGGCGGGCCTTGGAACGATTTTATCTTCGAAACTATGATTTCTCACATAGATCGTATCTCCCAAGGAAGATTCGGCTCTCGTGCAATCAGAGCTTGTTTGGAGAACCACAATGTTTCTAAAGAACAACAGAGGATGTTAGCCGCTGCCATTACCATGCATGCAGTTCAGTTGGCAACTAATGCCAATGGCGCTCTTCTTTTAACATGGTATTTGGATAGTTATACCGGTGCTAATCGTCATAGCATTCTTGCTCCTAAGCTCATTCCCAATCTCGTCCAGCTATGCACTCACAAACTGGCCAGTCTTACCGTTTTGAAGGTCATAAATTACAAGGCAGAACCTTTAGCGAGAGAAGAAATATTCAAGGCTATTTTCAATCCCGGTGAGGAGAATCCCACTCACGTTTTGGAAATGATTTTGAATCATTCATATGGCCCGACCTTTATTTACAAGATCATTTCTACACCTTTTTTGGAAGGATCTGAACGTCAAAATGCTGTAAATAAAATTAGGGCCGTTTTGATTGCCATTAAAGCTTTACCCAGCCAGGGATACAAGAGATTAATGGACGAAGTTGGATTGGCTACTAGAAATGCACCCGTTCAACCGGCTGGCAATATGCAGCAACCTAGTTTAAGTCGAAACAATAGCACAAACACTCGAGTTTTTCAACAGCAGCCTTCTCTGAGGTCCCAAATATCTCCTCAGCGATCAAGGTCTACTGGTGGAAATAATGCAGGTTATTACGGTGGTGGACATATGGGAATGGATGGACCCAATGGAATGGTTGGCCCAAGCAATAAAAACTACGGCCGAAACCCAGGAAATTATATGAATAATAGTAATAATATCAAGAGAGGAGGAAACGGTGGGTATGACAACTACAACGGTGGATACGAACCTCCTCAGTATTATCCTAATGCTGGAGTTGATATGAATTTTCAACAACAGATGGACATGTTATCGATTGGAGGTGATAGGGTATCCTCGAACATGTATATAGATCAACAGCAATACCCCCCTGGTCAACAGTACCTTCAGCAATCTGTTAATAACTGGGGAGCCCCGCCCACGTCTATGCAAGGACCTCCTCCTCCTATTCAGCATCAACAACAACATTTTTATGACCATCATACACAGAAGTCGCCTGGAGCCCCTGGATACATGCAACCCCAGCAATATTATGAGAAACGTTAGACATAATAATTATTTATTCCATTTATATAAATAATTTTTTTTAATAGAATTATTCGTTGGAAAATGAGCACGAATTGGCAGCGGGAGCAAGAGTTTTAGAATTCAAATAATTAAACTTCCGTGGTTTGAGGGACCAACCTTGAATTGCATAAGACTTGTAACGGTACATATAATTTACTAGCGATTCGATCATTTTTATTTCAAGATCGTGGTTTACCAACTAATATCGATAACATCTTGTAACCATCTACAGTATGTGTATAAAATTGGACGCTCATGCTCATACTCTTGTGCTGTACTGCACTAGACCATACTACAGGGCATGACAAAATGCACTAATACTGAGATCTAAAAAAAGCCAATGTGAATTTACCATGCCAATTAGTCCGAGTATTGTGAAAAAAAGTATCTATATGTGTGCGCTAACATTGTTTTAGAGACGATGAGCAAAGAAGTCTTCAGTAATTTTTGAATACTTGGGTATGAATCTGGATAAGTACAGTGAATTTACTATATTATCTATATATATATGCCGAATTATCTTCCAGTTTATTATGCTATGGTATTTTATTTTTCTAGTACAGTTAAAACAGTTGTTACAAGCTTTTCTATAATTTCCAATCAACCTGCTTCAAATTACATCAAGTCAACAACCGTTGATGTAACACATTCAGCGCTTTCAGCGTATCTTTCGACGCAACAACCGCGCTAATATTAATCTCACTGGCCCCCTGCGAAATCATCTCAATATTGATATCGGCCTCCGCCAGTGTCGAAAACATCTTCCCCGCAGTCCCAATACTCTGTTTCATCTGTGTTCCAATCAAGCTAATAATGCTCAACTTTTTAATAATCTCGACGCTGCCATACCTGCGCAGCTCTACCAGCGCGCTCTCAAACTGTCCCTGCGTGTCCTGGTTAAAATGGAACGCCATCGAAACACGCACTTCCGACGTGGATATCAGGTCGACTACGAGCTTCCAGTGGTCCAAGATGCTAAAAATATTGGACAAAAACCCGTGAGAGAGGTCGCGCCGGTTGGAGTGAATGTTAAGAACGGTAATGTTATTCTTGGACGTAACGGCTGTCGGACCGTGCATTTTTAGCCGCGTTTTGGGACTGAGAGATTCAGGGTAGACTATGGTGCCGTCGCCGGTTGGGTTGTTGACGTTTTTGATTCGGATTGGGATTTGGGCTTGAATTACTTGGGACATGGTGAAAGGGTGGATTACTTCTGAACCGTAGTAGGTTAGCTCTGCAGCTTCCTCGGGTGTGATTTGGGGCAACAAGTAAGCAGTGTGAACTTTGCGTGGGTCCGCTGTGAAAATTCCATCTACCTCTTTCCAAATTTGCAGCTCTGAAGCTCCCATTGCAACAGCAATCAATGCAGCACATAGATCAGTGTACCCTCTTCCAATGTTATCCAGTAAACCTCCATATGGCACTTGACCAAAGAACCCGGTCACTATGGGAATAGCAGTCCCACAAGCCTCAATTTCCTTGCGCAAAAGAGTTACCAAGTCGGCGTAAAACTGTTTGTCCAACGTGCCTGAACGGGTTCCCTGGAGCAGACCGTACTCCTGTGTGACAATGTGGGACAGATCGACGTATTTCGATTTCACGTTCTTATCTTCAAGCAGGGCACTCATAAACAAACACGCCAGTTTTTCACCAGTAGCCACTATGGAGTCAAGAGTTTTAGGGCTTACCTCGTCAATCACTCTCGCAGCTTTAATAATTTCCACGACCCTGTCACACTCCACGTTAATAGCCCGCACCAGTTTTTCTCTAATCTCGGGCGATTTGACTAGCTGGGCAGCCGAGACGTGGGAAGTTCTGATGTCGTCAATGCCCTGTAAATAAGATTCAGAAGTAGAAAGCGCCAGCTTTGCGGCTGCAAGCAGACGTGTTGTGGTGCCCTCTGATTTTGTGTCGGTCGATCTGGCTGAGCACACAACGATCACATTCGTAGACTGGGACGAAGGGATAATAATATTGTCGACTATCGGTAACGGGAACTTTCCGATAGAAGTCCCTCCAAACTTCTGAACGATCCAAGGTGAGCTTCTGGTCATTGTTGAGGTCTTGTTGAGCGAATGTTGACTACCTTTGATGTGTAGATCGAGAGTGAATATAACGCTTGTGTTTTTGATAAACTCTAAGGAAGAAAAAACCAAATGAATAGAGGATAGAAAAACTCTAAAATATGGCAAGTAGAACGGCGATGACTCTTTGAACGAGAAAAGTTTCACGATAAGAAATTTCAATACAATCGAAATGTGGGATGTGAGACCGTTCAAGATATCAAGCTGTCGGGTTATATCCTAAGTGCTATATTGCTAGCCCCATATGAGAAAATCGTACTGTTTATACGTGAATTCACTGAATTGATAAACAATAAATGTCCAGTGTTGAAGGCAATTGATCTACCATATTAGCTCTAAAGCAATCTTGAACAGGTTTGATATTACTTGTGGGCATTTAGTTTAATAACGCTAAGTTGAAATCGTCATTTCACTAATACTATTCAACAACAAAGTCCTGCTATATTGAAGAAAAAACTAAATATCGTATACCGCTAATATATCCTACTATACATAATAATATGTTGTTAATATCGTGAATTACAAGCTCTTAACCTTCTGTATGATCTCACTGTCCAGTTTTACTAAAGTCACACCAGCTTCGCTTAACTTCTTTCTACATTTTTCCTCACCTTCAGAAGTGGGGTCCACCGGCTTTGTGCACTCTTCCACAACCCAAGTCTTAAACCCCAACCGGGCAGCATCAATTGCAGTGTTCATGACACAATAATCCCTCGCCAATCCAACCACGACCAGATCCGTGATTTCCAATTTCCTGAGAACCTCTTTTAACTCCGTTTTCTTCTCCCCCCAAACATCAGCAAACGCCGAATAACACTCGGTGTCCACCTCTGTGCCCTTGTAGACCACATGCGAGATTTTGGAGGTGTTGAGGTCCGTGTGAAACTCTGCACCAGGGGAGCCTTGGACACAGTGGTCAGGCCAGAGCAGATCAGTACGGGTCCGGGAGGGCGTAGTGGGGTGGGAGAAAGTGTGGGGCGTGTAGGGTGGGAGCGAATAGGTGCTGGCAAAAGAGCAGTGACCGGGAGGGTGCCAGTCTTTTGAAGCAATTGTGACTGACCAATTGTAAGTTTGCAGATCGTTGACGGGTTTCAGTATTGAAAGGCCGTCAGGGACAGCTAGAGATCCTGTCTAAATACGAATTGGTTAGTTGGAGTGTTATGTGTGAATTCGATCAACGTACGGGAGGCAAGAAGTCGTTTTGGATATCAATTAAAAGCAAACCTGGTTTGAAAGACATTTTGATAAAGATAAGATTGGAGTAGAGAATAAGAAGAATCAACGAAAAGTGGAGCTAGAGGTAGTTTTATAGGTTATCGAGGGAAAAGGATCATGCTCATCAGTTCTGGCGTCTGGAGATGTAGAGCGCTATAAAGATATTTACTACATGGCATGGTTCACGGAGAGAACCAAAATGTGAAGACTTTTTGATTATCTCAGTTTATCTTTTATTACTCAAGTTCTGAGCTCAAAGCTCAAAGTTTAAAGTTGTGCATGCTCAGAGTCAGAACCTCAGACTCTGAGTGAAAAGTTGCGGGCAGTGTCCGGGCTGTTCAGTTTGAGATTTGGTAGCGATACGGTATATTTTGAAAATACAGTATACAGTACTAAGAACCTGCGTAAAATTACCGTATACAATGCATTTGTTAACCTCATCGCATACTGTAGTTGTAATATGTGGTTTAGTATTGTATTAAACGTATTTTTTGCGTATTTTTATAGTGATAGTGCTATAAAAATAGGGATTAGCATTTCTATTGGGAACGAGAAATGTTGACTGCGACGTCGGTGCTGGTGATGCTACACGTTATCAGCTATAAGCAGCGCTTTGTTCAGATTTATTGTAGAGCTCTTGAACATCTCTGAGTATCAAAATGGAGTTTTGCATAAAATATTTAGTATAAACAAAGCCCGCTGGATTTAGGAGAAAGATATTGTAAAATATTGTAGACTTTTTTCTTTCCAAGTTCAACTACTTAAAAGAGAAATCAGATGAAACTGATTACCGGACCGGGACACTTTGAGCAGGTCCTTCCATTTTTTCCGTATAATGCAGTGAACTATGAGTGATAACAAAACGTAGAAGAGATGTTAAACGTATGCAAAGCTGACTTTTCATTTAATTGCAAGCTATTATAGTACTGATTTGAGTTCGCAATGAATGAACTCGAAGGTCAACCTAGCCATTGTCTCAACACTTTGCTTTGTGTTCCGAAACAATCAATGATTTTCTGCCTTTACATTAGTGAAATGACCATTTTATCTACCGGGGGTTTACTCACAATAGCCCGCTTGATTTCGTTTTCTTTCTAAAAGAAGGATCTGCGAGAATGTCTCGATATGCCACAATTATCTGCATTTATTACTGCTATAGCTAAGGATCATTTGTATAAACAAAAACTGTACCGGATTCAAGTTGTCCCTTTGCTTCGCCTTTTGTACTTCAAGATCAAAAGTTCGGCACCAATAGTTGGAAATACGTTTGTGTTATTGGTCGCTTTACTGTAAATTTTTACCACAAGAGTGATAGAGTTGAGCTGTGAATATACGATGTCTAAGCATAAAACGTCAAAGCTTTTTAATAGGTATTGTTATTACTATTAATCTTTCGAAGATAAGCTCATCCACCTGTTTCGCATAAGGCTCCTTGGGGTTGTTACTGATACTGTCAGCTACTTTGTTTTCGTTTCTTGCTCAGATAATGAACTCATGTAAGAATCAATATTGAGATGTGTGTGTATATGTTTTGGTTTGGTAATGTTCGAGTTTCTAGTTGTGCACAATGAATCAATGTAATTTCACGATTGAATTTTGTAGTGAAGCGGTCATATATATGTAACTTGCACGGACATTGAAGACCCTGTTATTGATTTCAGCGGTACCGAAAAAACCGGGTTCGCGTGTCTAGAGATATCATAATATATATCGATATGTTCAAGAAAAAGCGTCCAATTCCACGAAAAGGATATTGAATATAGCAATTCTTACCAAAAGACTTATCTATATCAAAGCCTAACAGTGTTTTTTTATGTGAAGAATTTATATATACAGTAAATCATATCATCATAAAGGCCAAAAGTTTTCAGGTTACTGCTACCTTATGAATAGAGAGCCATCGTGACGATATTCACCTAAAAAGTCTTTTTGGTAGAGGTTAACAGCACTAGCTGCATCCCCGTTAGTGCGTGCTGCTGAAACGTGCTGGCTTACTACAGTAACTTGAATTGTACCTACTTAACTTCCAGTTGTTACTACTCCTCAAGAGAAAATTTTCACGTTTATATTGTATATATGTACAGCACGTTGTTCAGTACATCGTCAATTTATTGCGCAGAGGCGAGTGTAAATTGAGTCAGTTGTATAGTCCTTGCTGCGTGTAGAAGTTGGAATACTGAAACATTGGTTGCAGATAAAATGCTTGAAAAGCTGTAAAAGGGCAAATACTAGGAAGATCTGAAATCCCCAATGGACTAACGAGCGCTTGAGCTTTCCATCCCATACAATTTCGTCCCACTCCCATAGCAAAAGCCCGTATATAGAAATACTCGAGAGGCCCATGAATAACACTCATAGCACTAATTGCCATGAACCCGAACCGAACCGAAAGAATATAACATAAATTGAATTTATCAAGTGAATAAAAGAGTTTTCCTTGTTTAGCATGTTCTTGTAGGTTGTAAACGGAAAATGACTGCTTAACCTAACTTTATAATTACAGTAATAATATGTCTGTCAGTACATACTGTGCATAGTGAATTTCGTCTTTTTCATATTTTTATTTTGGGTTTTTTCTTCCATCCAATTCTTCTTCTTCTCTTTCCCTTCGTCCTGACACCAACTGACACCAGCACAAAGCGACAATTCAACCTTCAACTAAGCGTGGCTTCTTACTCTTCAACCTGAGCTGTTGTCTGTGGCTCTATTGATATTACTGTATCGTTAGTGACTTCTTCCCTCCCGAATCGCCTACAGCTCCAGAGTCTAGAAATTGTCAACTTTATACCACACTTTAGCAGTATCGTATCACACACAGCAATTCTAATGTTCTCATTCAATTCATCATTAAAAGACTCCGACCAGGATAACAACAGCGCCAGGAGATCACGCAAGTCCTCCATGTCTTCTATGAATTCAAACCCGGCCGCCGTTTCTCCAAATCCTCAACCTGCTTTGAACCCGCTTTACAATCAAAGTTCCAACCCTGACGCACCAAAAACTTCACCGCCGTCTCCCACAACTGCAGGCTCGAGCAATTACCGCAAAGTTCCTCAACTGGTACCAACAGATTTCTCTTTTGCATCTAGTCACGAATTGGAAAATGAAGAAATATCGCCTTCTTCCTCAAATATCTCGCTATCTTCGTATTTTAAAAGAGCTAATAGCGCTGGAAGCAATTCAAATGGTGCAGTGGGCCATAAAGGCTCTAGCGGGTCAATACAAACGACCACATCATCTCACAAACATCATTTGAGACCAAGCTTGGCTTTAAATAAAATTAAAAATACTGTCATCAGAAAGCACAAAAGCAAAGGTAATACCACTCCTGTCGACCCCAGTCCACCTGCACCCTTGAAGTTGAATCAACAACAACAGCAAGATCAACAATCACCAATAGAATTCTCTACATTGCCGTAAGTTAATACTTTTCTCTCCCTTTCTCTTCTCCCCTAATATTACTGAAAAATTCCCCTTTTTGCTTTTTGTTACATTGCGTTTTCCTTTGAGATCATTTTACTAACTTTTACCTTCGTTGCTAGTACTTATCCGCCTACGTTCAACTCTCGATTTGTCAGTAATCCTGACACGACCTCTATATATACCACGAAAAGTTCTTCAAGTTCCATTAATAATAACAACAATAACAACCCGGGCTCAACTAACCCAACTGACCCACTCTCGCCTAGGGTTCCCAAAAATTTTAACAATAATAACAACCAATCTCAAAACATGCATAATACACAAGAGAACAGCATCAATGTTAATGCAGCTCAAAATGTGAGCCCAAATGAATTTTCAGATTCTTTGTCACCGAAAGCCACGACCTTTTCTCCCATATTTCTGACTAAAGAAGATTCGTCTCTTTCAATATCTACTAATGCATCAAATATTAATAAATCATCTCCTTTGGCAAATTCGACCTCGATAAACGATGAGGACTCATCTGCTAATTCAAATCGACCAGAGGAAAACACATTGACTTTTGTCACGGATGGCGAACCAAGATTAGATACTACCATTCTTCATTCTCAAGCCGTTTCTCCATTTTCTTCTTTTTCGGGTCCGTCAGGACAATTTAATCAAGACAAGTCAGACTCTACGGGTTTAATCAAAACAAATTCCAATTCAAATGATAATTATATGTCAGTACAAGATCAAAATCAAGGCGGACTTCGAAGGCCCTCATATGCTTCTCAAATCACCAATTCGTCAATGGGTTCTAATAGAAATGACTCGATATCCATGGATGCTTCTATAGTAACACAAGAGCGTATTTCCAGGGTTAACACTAATGAAGATGTCGAAAGCCAAGGTCACCAGACTTCGAGATCGAACTCAAAAGTCAATCCTGTAGTCTTTCCGCGACCCGTAAGTTTATATATAAACTATGCCAATTCGAAAATTGTTCATATCTAACCATAAATTTTTAGGACGAAGTTTTCGACAATGAAGAAATGAGACGGTTTACTGAAGCAAAAACCAGAAGCATGGAAAACCAGAAAAATACACCAGCTTTAAAGTCTGAAGACTCGAAATCTACCTTAAACAAAGCCAAAGGAAAAAAATCATTTTTGGGGAAGTTCATATCTAGACGAGAATCATCGGCAGATTTAACAGGGAAAAAAGCGCCTCAAAAACATAAAATTCACATAGAAAGAAGTCCTAGGTCTGGATTGGACTCATATTCAGGACCGTATAGATATCAGAGTGTTACGGCTCCTTTCATCTCTGGCCATTCAGATCCATACAGAGTTGTTGGCGCAGCTTCTGTCATGACTGGCAACAGCAAAAAGCATTCAGTTACAAAGAATTCGACTGAACTACCACAAAGATCAGTATCGGCGGGCCATTCTTCAGAGCCCCCCTCGAAACCCTCAACAGATACAAGCTTTTACACTCTTGATACTGATTTAGATCATATGACAGGTATCGTTGACGGAGAAAAATCAAAAGAGATATCGGCCCCGTTATCGCATGCAAATACTGGAATTTCCAGTTCGATATCTCCATTCATGTCCACCGAACCCGAATCATTATCTTCCAGTCTCAACCGAAAAAGTGTAGCAGAAGGTCACGGAGATAAAGACGTGGGAGCACAGAAAAGCGCTGATGAATCAGCAGCTTGGAAAGCTCCAGAGTCTTGGAATATTGTTCCTGACACATCTGAAGTGTTGCAATGGCCATCAGACTACGACAATACAATTTCCAAGGTTTCTGGAAAGTCACACAAGTCATGTGTTAGAGTGTTTAGAGAAGATGGAACGTTTGGAACTGTATCTTGCGACGTTGATATTACTGTTACAGAGCTCATCCAAATATTAGGAAGAAAGTTTTATTTACCTTCTACAGGAGGATACCAACTTACAGTGAGAACCGGGGGACTCAAGAGAATTCTCATGCCTAAAGAACGACCTTTGGTGTATCAACAGCTACTTTTGTCTTTTATGGGTTATACAACCGAAGATAGACTGGGTGATGTCGGCCGAGATGATCTAAGTTATATGTGCCGATTCGAACTAAGCCGTCTTGAAATGAAGACTTTTAGCCAGCAAGAGAAAGAGATGATGGCTAGGGATGTGACTCATGCTGACATGCGTCACATGGACCTTCAAACTATTCCTGTTCCATATTATTCACACTGTGCAGATATCGAACACTTGGATGTCTCTGAAAATCCTTCCATCACGATTCCTTCTGATTTCATTCAAGCCTGTGTTAATTTGAAATCAATCACTTATGTGGGAAACAAAGCCCTCCAATTTCCTTTGAACATCTTACACACCAAAATGTTGAGAAGTTTGGATCTGTCTAGTAATCTCATCTCCAGGCTTGATAATATAGATTTCTCCAAATTGGCTTCTTTGGTTTCGTTGGATCTGCATGGAAATAGGCTAACTACCATTAACGAGTCCATCAAAGAGCTGAAATTGTTAGAAAATCTTAATATATCATCTAATGTTCTTTCCGAACTTGACATACCTATATGTCAATTGCCAAGTCTAAAACGCCTGGATGTTTCTTTCAATAAAATAACGACTCTTCCTGATGAAATTGGATTGTTGTCACAGCTCGAAGATCTAGCAATTAATAACAATATGCTGGAAAAAACTTTGCCTAGTACTTTTGTTAGACTCGTTAACCTGACCGAGCTTGATATAAGGTATAACAAGCTCACAAACATTGACATCCTTAGCAAATTACCTAACTTGCTCAATCTCTATTGTTCTAAGAATTCAGTATATGCTTTTAATGCGGAGTTTGCTAAAATCAATCTATTT
Source organism: Geotrichum australiense (assembly GCA_030563945.1). Taxonomy (NCBI): domain Eukaryota; kingdom Fungi; phylum Ascomycota; class Dipodascomycetes; order Dipodascales; family Dipodascaceae; genus Geotrichum; species Geotrichum australiense. Next base: position 69,219 of record JAJMKR010000049.1, on the reverse strand, counting down.
CATTTCGATAGAAACCCTCTTACTAAAATTGAATTTGTCGATGCACATTATTCATTGAAAGATCTTAATTTATCTAAAGCTAAACTATCTGCTCTCAGCCAATCTTTTTTGGAAAAGATCCCACACGTTGAAAAATTGATATTAGATAAAAATCATTTGTCCTCACTTCCTCCGTACATTGGAATACTCAAGAAGCTGATTTCGCTCAGTATAGTCGCAAATAATCTTGATTCTGTCCCTCCAGAAATTTCTAACCTTCAAGATTTACGAACATTGGATCTTCACAATAACAATATTAGAACTCTGCCGGAAGAGATTTGGACTTTACCCTATCTTGAGTCGCTAAATGTTTCTTCCAATCTGATTGAAGCATTTCCAAAGTTTGATACAAATTCGAGTATATCTAGCTCAGAGAGTGATAGATTTAATGCCTTTGATAATATAGTTAAAAGCTATGAGATGAAGGCTACATCTCCTCTGCTAAATACTTCAACTCAGAACCAAGCCAACAATAATCGACGACCTTCTGCGCTTTCTTTGTCATCTTCAGTTGGACCGAATGACCTGAAAATTTCCTCTATCCCAGCTGCTGCCGGAAAGCCTAGTATGTCTGGTTCAAGTAAGGAGTCACAGGTATCGCTTAGACCGCGAAGAAATTTAAGTCAATCATTGTTGTATCTAAGTGTTTGCGATAATCGTTTGACGGATGAATGTTTCGAAGAAATCTCAAAGTTAACTAAACTCAAAGTTCTTAACATTTCGTATAACGAGTTAGTTGATATTCCTTATGGTGCTTTGAGAAGGCTTTCCAATTTAACAGAATTATATTTGTCGGGTAATCAACTTACTTCGTTACCCGCTGATGATTTAGAGAGCATCAAAACATTAAAGGTGTTATTTGTCAATGGTAATAAGCTTCACACTCTTCCTGCGGAACTTGGGAAGATTGAGGACTTTGTTGCCCTCGATGTTGGTTCGAATAACCTTAAATATAATATTAGCAATTGGCCATACGATTGGAATTGGAATTGGAACCTGAAACTACGATATCTGAATTTTTCAGGTAACAGAAGGTTGGAAATCAAAGCTGCTCCAAATCAGATGAATTTTGCACGGGACTACAATTCGAGAGACTGGAGTGATTTTACCGTGTTGAACGATATGCGAATTCTAGGTCTAATGGATGTTACTTTGATAACTCCTTCAGTTCCAGACCAAACAGAAAATTGCAGAGTCCGTACTTATGGTTCTATGATCAACTCAATGCCATTCGGTATGGCTGATAGCTTAGGACATAACAGCAATCTGTCGATTATAGATATGGTTTTGGAAAGATTCAGAGGAATGGACAATGAAGTTGTTATCGGCTTATTTGACGGCCGGTCAAAAGATATTGCTGGGAACAAAGTTTCTAAACTTATTCAAGAAAATTTTGGCAACATTTTTACCCAAGAATTAAAAAAGCTTAGAGATAACGAGAGTATTAAGGATGCTTTGAGAAGAGCATTTTTGAATACGAACAAAGAAATTGGTAACACAACAATGATGTCAGCCGACGAAATTTCTCATAGCTCGATGGCTCATAGAAGCTCCACTGCCATGAACTTGCAGTCCACTGATGGATTCACTGGAAGTTGTGCAACAGTCGTTTATATCAAACAGAAAAAAATTTATGTTGCAAATGCGGGTGATTCAATGGCAATTTGCTCTGGATCTAATGGTGAATACAGAGTGTTGACAACACGTCACGATCCTACAAGTGAAGCAGAACTTGTAAGAATTCGTGCAGGGGCTGGCATTGTGTCTTCAAATGGTAAACTGAATGGCACACTAGACGTATCAAGAGCTATTGGATTCTATAATATGATTCCTCATATTCACGCGAAACCATCTATCAGTGAATACGACCTGATTGATAACGATGAAATTTTGATTCTCGGAAGCAAACAATTATGGGAGTACGTTTCTTATCAAATCGCGCTTGATGTTGTTAGAACTTCGAGTGACGACTTGATGAAAGCCGCAGCGAAACTTCGTGACTTTGCTATTTCTTATGGGGCCACTGAAAAAATAATGGTTATGGTGATTGGTGTGGGAATGTCTAAGAACAAATCAAAGAAAATAGGAGGTAATTTGGGCCAAATGACCAACCTAGGAGAAGAAGAGCTATTCCCTGTGTTCAAACGAAAATTGGACAGAAACTTGTTGCCTGAGGATTCTCGTCTAGCTCGTTTGGGTGGTGAAGTCGATCCTCCTGTAAATGAACTTGCCATGGTATTTACAGATATTAAAAACTCGACTCTGCTATGGGAAACCGCTCCTGTTGCAATGCGAGCTGCTATTAAAATCCATAATTCTATCATGAGAAGACAACTGAGAATTGTTGGCGGTTATGAAGTTAAAACAGAAGGTGATGCTTTTATGGTTTCATTCCCTACACCCACATCTGCTTTGTTGTGGTGCTTCAGTGTACAGTCTTTATTGCTTGTAGCTGACTGGCCAACCGAAATCTTAGAATCGAGCGAAGGATGCGAAATCACGAACGAAAAAGACGAAGTCATTTTCAGAGGTTTGTCAGTTCGAATGGGAATTCATTGGGGCTCTCCTGTGTGTGAAAGAGATCCCATTACTAGGAGAATGGATTATTTTGGACCTATGGTAAACAGAGCCGCTAGAGTTAGTGCTGTTGCTGACGGAGGACAAATTACGCTGTCTTTTGACTTTGTTCAAGAGGTTACAAAACTCATCACCATTTACAACGACTACAAGGCAAACAAATACCAATCTCTTGCTGAAGCTTTCGGAGGTGATGAATCTTTGGGATTGGCCATTGAGAGAGATCTCAAATTTTTGGATAACATTGGATGGGAGAAGAAGGTTCTTGGTGAGGAAAAGCTGAAAGGTTTGGAAAATCCAGAATTTATTTCTTTAGCTTATCCTAAAACATTGATCAGTAGATATCCTATCCACTGTGAGAGGCTTTTGATGAAGCGATCACCTACACAAGTTGGACTTAAAACCAAAACCACAGTCTCACAACAACAAATGGATTCATTGGCGCAGCTCCGTGGAATTTCTATTCGTTTGGAAACCATTTGCACTAAACTGAACAGCGATGCAATTCCAATAAAGAAGGTGGATGTTGGAGCAACTATCTCTAGAGTAGTGGGATTAAGTTCTCTCTATGCTCCTTGCTCAGAAGCTGATTATTTCATCTTTTTGGGGCATCTCGTTACAAGGATAGAGAACTGTTTATCGACATTGTTTTTGCGAGCTGCAATGTATAATTTGAACAAAGCTCCTGGAGACATTGTGAATGTAAGCGAAGTTATAAGTATTTTCAGTCAGGCCCTACAGCTACCAAGTCCGTTGCTTCCATCTGCTAGCAGTCAACCTGAAAATTACGTTTCAAAACATTCCGCAGAAGCGGCAGTATCTACCACGAAAGATGCGGTAACAAATTTTGAACAAATGTTTGAGAATACACCACGAGCGGAGTCTTCATTGTCTGTTTCAGAAATAGACAAGAAACTGGATGAGGAGGTTGTGGCATTACATTTGCATAATAATAAGGAGTATCGTTCGGAACCAGTGTCACCAACAGTTGAAAGGACTGAAAAAGAAGAATCTAGTTTGTAAGAATCGTTAACTTTTTAATATTTTCCTCCATATTTATTTTTCTTACTGTTGATATTTATTTAATTTTTTATTTTATTCTTTTGATTTCATTCAATTTTGGATATCTATTGCTGCCGTATTTGCTATTTAACTAGATGATTAGATATTCAACGGCCATGCTGCAGAGCTTTTTTTTTCATTGTCTCGACCCGACCTCCCCTCGCCTCCCTTAGATGCTACGCATTGAAATGTGTTGTGAGCGAGTATTAGACAAAGCCAATCTGCCAATAGTTTTGATGATTTGGATATTGTGACAGGATTTTCATTCAGTGCAATCAGCTCAGCGTAGTATGCCCATGTAGTGCACAATGCGCTACGCCAGGTCACTTATCGTTATGGAGATCAATAATCATAGACCTAACTTATCTCCTATAACAGATACGTAAAACATCATTTTGCATAAGGGTGGTGGGACACAACCAGTTTACTTACTGTACCCGTAGCGCGGCGGAATACATGAGCATAGATTTATCGTTATAAAAATGTCAAACTTTTTTATAGATTTGATTTTAGATTTGTTTAATGACAGAAAAAGAGATTTAGGAGTGTTTAGTAGCATAAAACCAATATGTCCAGATATGCCAAAACACCCACTTTTGTTTCACGGAAGAAATTTCCTATTGATGTTTAATTGATTTGGACTTTGTAACCATGAATTATTATGATATTTTTTTTATAACCACATAAAGATAACCGAAGTCTACTTAGTCTAGTTAATCTCGAGAATTCACTAGATTTATTCAAATTTATTTCTATAGATACAGTAGTAGAAAACCTTCCAAAAACCTGAAAAAGGTTAACGGTATCAAATGGTTTCAGTTTGGTCATGAAGGGTCAGCGGAATAAGATTTCAGATACTCCGGACATAATTTAAGATGTATTTAGGTCCGTATAACTCAGCAGTTATGTCTGGTTACAGCATCACACATTTGTGAGTTGCTCAGTGCCAATTATGGCTCTGGCTCTTAATTTATTCGATGATTTTGTACCCTGAAAAACAGTTAAAAAAAACTTACAGAAGCATTCATTTTGGCACATGCCTTAAGTAATCCTATTTCTCAAGACACAAAACCAAAAGTGTAAATTACAAATTACCAGCCTAAAATTCCACTAAAATCCCGGAAGGAAAACGAAAAATAAATTCTCTCATAATCTTTAAAACGAGGTTCTTTTTCCTTTCTTTCTGCCTGCCTTCACCAGGTTTTTTTTCTTTCTTCTTTCCTTCTTTCTTTACAAAGTCCTTCACAAACAAACAACACTCATTTTTGCTTCACATCTCTTTGCACAAATGTCAAAGACACAAACCGAGTCTTTCGCGCAACAGGGAAACGCCAACATCGACGAGGGCCTGGTCGCAAAGAAGCTGCAGTCCTTCTTGACAGACCTCGAAACAAGACTTAATAACCTCGAAAAGTATTACGGCATATCCGCTTCGTTCGATGACGAGTCGATACTCAACGCTTACAAGTCGTTCAGAGGACTAAAAAACGAGGTCTTTGGAGAGGGCAGGAAACTCATTGAAAGTTTCGGTAACGTTTTGGAGTCGGAGTATTGGAAGAAAGCTACATCCACAGTCTCCGCCACTGCTACTGCTACCGCAACCGCTACGGCTAATGCTACTGCCACTGTCACTGCAATTGCATCCGCATCTCTAAGTGGCAACGGGAATTCGGTGGGAACCATGACCGCCCATCACAGGAAAACGTCAACGCTGGAAAAACTCTATATCGTAGAAAGGCGACTTATGGAATTCGAAGCCTCTTGCATAGAACACTCGATGAACGCTGCCGACCACCTGAACAAATCTATACAAAGTGCTGTCATATCTGCAAAAACTAGACTCTTGACCTACGATGAGCTCCCCAGACCTTGGAGAGGTAACCCTTATATTGTCCGTGGCTACCGGTTTTCGCAAAACTACGTCGACTGCATTATTTCCATGGTCAAAATTCATAATGAGACTTGTAACATATGGACTCATCTCATTGGTTTCATCATCCTTCTCACCATTGCATTCTTCCACCTCCCCACAACTCTTTCCTGGCAAGAGTCGTCTACAAGCGACCGAATTACCATGATTGTTTTCTTGATTGCTGCTATGAAGTGTCTTTTATGTTCTACAGTATGGCACACTTTCAGCGCACTTGCTCACGAGCAGCACATGAAACGGTTCGCCTGTGTAGACTACACTGGCATCACCCTGCTCATTGCATGCTCAATTCTTACAACCGAGTACACCGCATTTTACTGCTCGCCAGGTGCCCAATCGATTTACATGACTGTAACGGCTTTGTGTGGGCTTATTGGCGCACTGTTCACATGGCATCCATCCTTTGATCGCCCTGAAGCCGCTTGGAAAAGACTTGCGTTTTTCATCTCGTTTGCAGTTGCCGGTGGAACTGGGTTTGTTCATGCAGCACTGGTAAATGGCTGGTTGAAGACGCTGTGGTTTTATTGGCCAGTGGTCAAGTCATTGATGTGCTATGCTACGGGGGTGGTGGTATATGCTCTGTTAATCCCTGAAAGATGGTGTCCTGGAGGAATATTTGATTATTTTGGAATGTCTCATAATTTATGGCACGTGTGTGTGTTTGGGGGGATTTGGTACCATTATTTGGCTACTGTTAAGCTTTTGGAGGGTGCTAAAGAGTTTAGTTGTGGGTTATGAAATAAGGGCATAATTATAGAGTGGTGAATGGGAAGAATCTCTTCATCCACGTTCTTCTTGGGTTTCTTGAGAAAAAAAAAATTAATAAAAATAGGACTTTCTTCGAAGTTGTAATTCTGAATAATAAACTGTGCTTTTTCTTTTCAATTCCTTCAAAACTTTTTTTAGATTACTATGTGCATGATGAGTTAGCAATTCTGAATCGAATGATCGTTAATATTAGTACGTGCGTGTGATTATAGGTCTTTCAAGAGGTTCATTAATTATTTTGATGCTGTAGATGCAGATGGTGATGAATTTCGGTTGCCGATACGCTCTAGCTCTTGCGTAGTAAGTTCCAATAAAGTCTCATCTTTAATACTTTCCGGCGGGTATATATAAATCTGTAACCCACAGAAGAAGAAAAAAAGGATCGAAAATCGTTAGCTCAGGTTAGATCCAACTCCAACAACTTGCCAAACAAAAAAAAAAAAATAACATACAGAATTCAAAAACGTCAACATGTCCTCCCGACTCCACTCACTGACCGGCGCATCGGGGATCCGCACCTCCACGTGCGTGGGCCGCCGCCGGTGCGGGTGCCGGTAGCTTTCCGAAGACGCGACGAGCGTCATGCCCAGCGACACCACCACCAGCGATGTGAACGTCAGGAGCAGCGGTTTGGAAAACTTGTGCAGGAAGTTGTCGAGTGGGGTTCTTGCCATTTGGTCGGTGTTGTGTTGTGTTGGGTGGATGGATGGATTGGACTTGTATGGGCGTTGGTTGATGATGATGCTGGTTAGAGTCGGTTGGTTGGGAAATATATAAATGGGGAGTGAGTGGGAACCTAACCCTGGGGTGACCATATGGTGAAAATGGATATACAAAACTGATGGAGCCATCATTAACCAGACACAAAAGGAATATGTTAAACGTAGTGTGATCGGTCCATCTTCGATTACACTTCCAAAGCAAAATGGCTTATTTTAGGACTGTGTATGCTCAAATAATCATTAATTACATGAATTGACAAGTACAAAGGGCTATGAAAAGTTTACAATTGTGATAGCTTCTGGAAACCGTCAATTAGGGTTGTCAACCCTTTAAGAACACCTAGATCAGGTCCAGTCCCAGTAGTAAACTTTGTATGGGCAAAATCAATCAAATCCAGCTTAAACAACTGATCCTGGATATCCTGAGCTGTTTCAACGTCATCACTATCAGTATCATTATCTTCGCCGCCTTCACCCTCACCTTCACCAGCTTCATCATGAACTCTATTTCGTTCTTCATTCTGTAATTTGGCTAACAGTTCGAGCTTTTGATCAAACACATCAGGGTCGGATTCGCACACAATTAGAATTGAAGCTGATCGCATTTCAAACTCTAGTCCTTCCAGTATTGCTTTGAGCATTATCAGTCTCTGTGTAACGTATTCTAGAATCATGTCAACGTGCTCTTTTTTCAATTGTTTCGGAATAAAAGCTTTCAATCCAACGTTCACAAATTCGTCATCCTTGAGATTTCTACCAAACTCTTTCCCGTAAATTGTTTCACCAGCTGTCAAACCAGCAATTCTCACGCCCAAGGATTTACTAGTAGTCGAAGCTGCAACCGCATCAAGCCGGTCACGCTTTTCCTGCGAAGCGTTGTCGTCCCACAGTTGTGATCCAAGTTTGCAATCCAAGATATACGGCTTGACAACTTTATAAAGCGAAGATTTGAGCACCATATACTTGGGGTCTTCCGGTGACGATTCCACTGTACTGGATTCTGGTGTATCATTTGTTCCTGGTGCCGTTGGGGTGAGTGTGCCAAAGAATTGTGGAATGAACCCGTGGAGAGGATGTGCGGGCTGTGTGCTCAGGAAAGTGTAGAACTCGAGTTCGGCAGGGCTGCTGGGTTTGTAGAAAAGGTCGCCTTCTGAATTGGTAAGGGATCCGATGTGCCCTGCAGCTTGAACAGCTGGTTGGAGTGCCATTGCTTCTGGACGTGTTTGGTAGTGCTTGGAAAAGCGTGGGCTGCGGAGAAAGAAAAAAGAATTACAAGATGATCTGAAAAGTGTAGTGTTGTATTTTGGTATTAAAATTATTATTTTTGAGTTTGAGTTTGTCCACCGTTGAACTTTACTTACTGTTAGTGTGAAGTTGTGAGTACACTGCCAATATTCTGTTGGTAGACACACTTCATAGACAATGAAGCAAAAAATGAGGACTATGCAATGAATGTAGGGCCGCTAGGCCACTTATATCTCGTACAACTCACGTACTGAAATATGAGATTAATAGGTCTATAATGCAAAAATTAATGTGCCAAACTGGTTTCAGGAGAAAACAGATTTAGTAACACATCAACGACTTCCTGAACACAGTCGACGCCCAAATCCTTCCGGTTCCCAGAAGCTCTTATTCGTTGAAGTAATGCAAACTTCCCACTTTTATAAACGTTACTGTACAGATCTTTGTTGGCCTGAGATGAAATAGATATACCCCGTAGCCTGAAACTTGCTGAGATAGTCGCCTTAAGTGTTCGACAAATGCTCTCTGATAATCTTTGGGTTGATGTAGTAGAAAACTGTACAGATGAAGATGAAGGAATATTTGAGGGCAAGTGGTGTGCCGGTACTGCCATAGAGTGACTATGACTTGGCTGCGACGTTAGTTTCGATAAATCCAACTTAACCACATCCGTTTTCCTCACAAACTTGTCAGTATTTCTCCACGACGCAACCCATTTCCCCTCCTTCCCTTCCGGTTGTGGACCCGAAAACAGCTGCGTGTTCGCCAGTTTAATCTCGCAGCACGCAACGTCCAAATCACGTACATACAGAATATACAAGTGCGAATCAGACTGACAGGCGAGCCCCACGGAGTCTGGGAGCGTTTCAAGCAGGGTGCGTGTGGATTGAGCAGTGGTGAATACGCTGTAGTTTACCGGATGCGCCCGCCAAATCCAGAAAGGTAGAAGCGGGAGGTGTAAGGCGATAGGAGGGCTTGTGAGTTTGACTTCTGAAACTTCGCCTGATGGCGCGCCGGACTTCCACAGGTGAAACTCGTGGGGCGGAGATGTGAGCGTTAGGAAATGGTTTATCGTCATGTTGGTATTTAACACAAATCAATGGGTCGGTATGAGATGACTACGCTGGATACAGAATGTAGGGAACTTTCGTATTTTCGGTGTCAATGTGAATGAGACTAGTAAATTAATTAAAACAAGCCGTGTTATGGACGCGAATGGAAGTTACAACTTACGGGACGTTATAAGTTACATTGGCTTTAGTACACTGTATATGGCACTTTAGTATGCATATATGAGACTTAGGAAAAAAGATAGCTCTTTGTTCAATCCGCGGGTCGTAACGCGGTAGCTAAGCCTGGTTAAAGTTTTTTTTAAGTTTAGGATTCGACTTTAAGTTTAATGCCACTTTATGTAAACCCACAAATTCACAGGGCTTAGAAGCAATTAATTGTAGGCTGTACTTTGGCTCAATCTGGTTAGACCTGATGAAAAATCTACCAATCTTAGCTTGGATCTATTCAAAATCCCCATAAATTCCAGCTATTTGAGTTCTTTGTGTAGACTGCCTAAAACAGGTAAATCTGATGGGAATGCCAAACGGCTCAATTTAGAAGCCCACACATAACAAATTTCGTCATTGTCAAATTCTGTAGCTTAATTTTTTTTTCATCCCCTTTTTCATACCTTATTCCCTCTAGTGTACCAAAACAAAAACATCCAGAATCTCTCCTCCTACGCATCTACCCAAACTCTTTACATTCGCTTCTTCTTGGGCTGACTTTACAAATATCGCTTGCTTTCTCTGCCGGGAACTCGTTAAAGGGTCAAAGTCAAGCCTAACCAACATAGCAGACAGTTCAATGTTCTGAAAACTAACTTAGAAACCATGTTTGGGCGTTCAAGTTGGAAAAAGTATTACGATGAAACAAGATTCGACCTAATTGTAAGTAAAAATCTGTTGTTCCGTCTTGTTTGGACTATTCCTATCTAGACGTTTACCGCAGGAGACATTTCCATTCAAAACTACGTTCTTGTACTGACATTGTGAAAAGGACGTCTCGCTCTTCAGATCTTTGTCATTCAAGTACATCATGAGTTACATCACGATGTACATTGGAATCTTGATATCACTAGCAGTATTTGCTTCCGACATCTATACCGCAGTCATTCTTTTAGCATATGACCGTTGGTCTTCCGATATCCAGCCAAGTGTGCCCATAAACATCTCACGGTGGATATTCGCAGGTTGTATCATCCTCTCTACGCTTCTTATTCTGTACGACTTGATACTGGCCATAAAAATAAACAAGGAGCGTAATATCTCGCGTACTTACACCAACCCAATGGCGCGCACGTTCTACTCTGTCAAGCGATACAGCTATTTCTGTCTCTTCGGCAAAATCACAAAGTCCAAAAACAAAAGGGAGTATATAGCACTTTTTGTGTTCTTTACATTTCAGGGATGGCTCAAAATAGTATTTGCCGAAGGGCCAAGACAAGCTATTAATGCAATGACGTTATATTCGGTTCTGAGAGTCGAAAACGCCTTTATTGAGACGGTTCAACAAATTGCTGAAGAATCAAATACTCAGGCACTCGTGCTGTGTGTTATGCTTTTTAGTTTAGTTATTTGGGTTTTCAACATGCTCCAATTAATAATTGCTGTGCTACTGGCAATACCGATATACATACACATAGGAGACAAAGTGTCCGGCCTGGAAGAATATTGTTATGTGAGGATTAACAGGAGAATCGCATTATTGGTCAAGAAGTACCACGAACGGGACTTAATGGCATTCAGAGAAACAAACAAGCGTCTATCCAAACAACCTACTATTCCCATGGTCAAGCTGGACGCGTTAGACAAATTAGAAAAATCAGAAACTCATGTCTCAGTAAATGAAATTCCTAAACCACCGCAGGCGAAAGTTGGACGGAAATTGTCGTTACGAGAGCATGTCGAGCGGGTTCAAAAAGAATTAAACAAAGTAACTCAACAGGAAATGGTATCTGAGGGGTACAGAAACGTGCAGCGCAAACCAGTTGGAAGTCAAAATGTACAGCAGAATTACAGACCAGAGGAAAGAAATGAACAAGCACATATCAGGAAGAGGAGTATCAACAAGACAGCTACCAATGGAAATCATAAAGAAAGCGAAAATTATAACCCGTTTGTTCAACCTACTGCCAATTCTACTAGTGCAACTAAAGAATACAACCCGTATGCGAGACCGGTTCAGGAACGTGCTGGAATGGAAGAATCTAAACTGGTGCCTGCGAGGATAAGACCTTCACACGAAAGAGATACCCAACCATCTTACCAGGAAAGAAATGCTAATCAATATGAACCAAATACCCTAATGAAAAAATCAGAGGCTTCAAATATGACGCGAAATGGAAGTTCTGTGAAAATAGAAGGAAACAGAAATAATGATAGGACAGTGACTTTTCAGGAAAATCAATATCACGAAAGAAGTGCACAAACCAGCTCCCAGGACCCTCGGTATGGGACTCACAATAACAATAAAATACGCGCTAATTTGATGAGACAAGAGACAACGACCCATCCGGAAGTGTACGAAAGGAATAGGATAATAGAAAACGGTAATAATAATGGTATTAAATCAATATACCAGAACCAAGCTCCATACGAGAGGACTGCACAAACCGTTCCACCAGAATTTCATCATGGTAAGCAGCAGGCTAACATTGGAAGGGATATCAATATGGCAAAACCCCCACTTATGAATCCAAATAACAAGGAAATCTCCACGAGCATGAAAAACAGTAATACCAATGGTAGAACGATGATGGTCCAAGACAACCAGCCTTATCAGAATAATAACTATACAGCTTTCACAGATTCTCAGAGGAACGAAGACTTGTTCAAGCCAAACGGTCCAACAACACTTCCCGGAAGTGGACAAAATACCCAGTCATCATCCTACGATAATCACAACAATCCATTTTATGAACCGAACATCTATAAAGCACAATCCCACCCAGAGACTTTTGGGCTTAAAAGTCAGGATGAGAATAGTCAAAGTTTAGCCTTGAATCATAGTACTCCTAATAATTTTGGGAAAACTGCCCTTGATATGTCTTATGAGTACCACAACAATAATCCATACGATAGGGTTACACAAACTGCACCACCAGACTCTTTCAGACCACAAAAGTCACTCATCCCAGACGTCAGTTATGATAAAACTCCAAATCAAACACTATCAACACCACCATATCCATACACGGATAACACTAGTGGACAACCACAGTCCCATCAGGTTAACTTTGATGATGATTATTCACAAAATCAAAATCAGAATCGAAACCACAATCAAAACCAAAATCAAAACCAAAATCAAAACCAAAATCAAAACCAAAATCAAAACCAAAATCAAAACCAAAATCAAAATCAAACCCAACCCCCCTCTCTTATCGCCACCGACAGCCAGTCAGATTTCCAATCGCATGAGCACAGCGCTAAACAATACCAAGACCCTTTCCAGTCTGTGACCTCTCAAAATCCGTCACAGTATGCGCCAGTAATTCCTCCCATATCCCCATTTCTACGTGAGCCGGAGATCTTGCCAGACAGCAACCCCACGTTCGCTACGTTCGACGGATCGAAACCTCCGCTACCTCCGCGCATTGACCAAAATTTCGCTGGAGGTGGTCAGCATGAGCCGCCGTATACTACGCGGACGTCTGTTGAATCTGAGGTCGCTTTTATCGACGACACAGTACAGAATCGCCAGGGCAAAATGAAATTGCTGCCGTATCCAACAAACCCCGAACTTGAAATGCCGAACCCGGGTAAGCTGGAGATTATCTCCATGTACCAATACCGAGATCGGAACAATGGTGGGCAATTGGACCAACCACCAGCGGCTGAACTGAAGACTTTGCCTTATCCTGAGGTGGATTCGGTTGAAATGCAGCTCAAGAGGGAAAAGGCAAAGAAAGAACTTGAGAGCAACTTTTGAGCTTTCGTCTTATGAATTTACGTTGATTTCGCTTGTTTGTTGATAGATTTACTAGGGTAATATTCTGATAATATTATCAATATTTATATATATACAATCATAGACTATTATATCATTTTGTAGAGTAATAAATTGGAGCTAAAGCTAAAGCTAATATCTATTGATTTTTTATGGTTTTTTGTTTTTATCGTTTTTACCTTTTTTTAGATTTTTTTTTTTTTTCAGTTTTGATCATTTTTTTTCGGAAGCACTTTAATGGGGTTTCGGAGGTTCTTTGTTTTTTGTTTCTTTCTTGTAGAGGATGAGTTTGAGGGAAATAAATAAATTAGGGGGGACAATTGGAAGTGGAAGAAAAAAAATAAAAAAAATAATATTTCACAAAGATAGAAAAAAATAAAATAAACGAAAAACAACAAACATAAGCAAATTAGTCCAACTTCTTGTTAGCTGGAGATGATGGTGTAGAAGAAAGAGAAGTAGTCGATAGATAAAACTTTGCCATTTCGTACGAGGTCCAGCAGATCGCTGTAGAAGGCATGTTTGCAATGATTCTTGGTCTCATACCTTTTGTGAAACCATAGGGGCCATGGGTCTTATAAATATACTTTGTTGCGTCCCAAAAAGAGTTCAAGTTTTTAACAACTTTAGTTTGGAGAACGGTTTTGATCACATCTAGAGGGGTGGTGACTGCAGCAGCTGAGGCACCAGCCAAACCACCAGAAATACAATGGGTTAGAGGATCATAATTGTGTTTCGGGTTCAAAAATGCAGTCGTTTTGTCATATATGGTGAAGTTGACAACGGCAAATGGAATGTTCATGATAAGGGTTGTAGGATATGAAATGTAAAAGGCGCGAAGACCTTCATTTTTGTAGATTTCTTTCATACAGTGGAAAGTGCTAGGGAAAGATTTGAGTTGCATTCTTTGTTTAGTAACGTCGAATGGGTTCATGAGAGCATCAGAGGTTGTTGTGGCCAAAGCACCAGCGAGAGCGCTGACGGCAAAATGATCAGAGTCAATGGAGGATTTCGTGAGTTCGTAAGTAGCGAAATAAACGGCGTGAGCTGGACCAGCACCTAATATCATAGACGAGATACCTCTCCACAAACTAATTGCACCTTCACTTGCGGAAATTTTTGTAATGGCTGATAAGATACTTGAACGGTTGTAGGATTCAATGACCTGCATTCGTGTCTTGATAGCATCGACAGGATACATGACCGTGTGCTCCATGATTCCCGCAGTTGCACCTGCTATAAGATGACCTACAAAAGTGGTGTTTGTTGGCAGAGATTCATAATCAATTTCGTCAAACTGGGACTCTAGCTGCAAGTGTGAGTTCTGATCGGCCGGGAGCTGTTGCTGAGAACCTTTGCAATCAATTTCGATTGGTTTCTTGTGCTCTTGTTGAGGTGTCATTACTAAGGAAGATTGAGGAGGTGAAAAACTCATCTTTTTTTTAAATTTCTGTTCGAGTAACAAAAATAGACGGGGTAAAAAATTGATGCAACTTTTTTTTTCCTTCTTTGAGTTTCTTTTATTTTTGCTGGTTTAAGTTTGTTCTCCTAAAAACGATTTTAAATTATGAATATTCTGAATTACAGTCTGTATCAAAGCCTAAATACTAAGGTGTAAAAAGCAGAGTGAGGTAAGATATTAGCAATCCAAAGGTCTAGATTTTGCTTGTTGTTAG
Source organism: Geotrichum australiense (assembly GCA_030563945.1). Taxonomy (NCBI): domain Eukaryota; kingdom Fungi; phylum Ascomycota; class Dipodascomycetes; order Dipodascales; family Dipodascaceae; genus Geotrichum; species Geotrichum australiense. The sequence goes on along the minus strand of JAJMKR010000049.1, from coordinate 54,196 downwards.
CGTGAATTCTAAATCTAGAATTTGGTTCCAGAACAACAATTTTCAACAATGGAAACGGAGTTAATAAGTTTGTTGGTCAGACCCTGAATGCAGAAGGTGGAAAATGATTGATTTAAAAACGAATCAATTATAAACAGAACAGCTTCATTTAGTACTCAAAAGCAGGAAGAAAAAAGGAGAAGAAGAAGAAGAAGGAGAAATGGAAAAAACCTCTGAATTTAAATAAAAAAAATTATTGAAAATCAATTGGAGAGAATAAAAGGGAAATTTAACTAGAAACCCCAATCAGATAAAAAGTAACAAAAGTAGCAAAAATAGAAGGCACCAAAATATATAAATATCAACGAGAAAAAAAAGCAAAATTTCTCAAAAGCGCAAAAATTGAAAATCACAAGAGCACAAAATTATACCCAGAAATAAGAAATCAGACAGAAAAAAACAAAAACAAATACAAAAATTCTAAACCACCACAATGAATTTATTCTGAATATATATTCATACACACATTTGAGAATAACAAATACGCAACCAAATATATATGTTGCAGTGCATTTAAAAATGTATATATTCATGTGCACACAAACATACAATGTCATGTAATCTTATCTCATCAGATACCAGTCAAGTCAAGTCTACCAGTCCAGTCCAGTTCACTCCATGCTTTAGACTGGAAAATATCTTCGTTATTGTTACCTTGATTTGGAGAATATAGCGAGAATTATTATTTTGCTGGCTAGCGCAACGTTTTAATAAACTTTTTGTATCACAAGGTCATCTACACATTTTATCTGATCAAATACTACCTAAAATAATCCCAAAAATAATTTTCTAACCAATCGGGAGCGACCATTTAATTTTTATTATCACACACTAAATTTTATCTGATCCTTATTTTTTTTATTTTCATATTAGCCTCATCCCTAACTAAATTTACCATAGGCCCCCCCCCTCTCCCCCCACATAATATGCTGGTTGGTTGGTTGGTGTGTTTGTTCCTCAAAAACCTCAAGAAAAAATATAAAAAATCTCTCCCGCGAATCTCGGACCTCTTAGCTAACTAATTATCTAATATCCTTCCTCGACTTGGAATTTGAAATTTAACCGCACATATGCTAAGTAATATCTTGCATGATGACTGATTTATTCTGAAAAATGTGTTTTTTATTTTTATTTTTATTTGTTTAATTTTTGCTATTTTATGACTCTGACAAAAGAGCTCTAACAAAAAATAAACTTAAACTATTATTAAGTTCTAAAAACGATGACTATTGTATTAAATATTATACTAGCGCAGCCTTGCAGCCTTGTGCGTTTGGCTCTTTCCTGTGTTCATTGAAAACCAAAACCTACTTGTCGCATGCTGCCAGAATATTTTTCAATTTTTCAAGGTTCAACTCGAAATTTGAATTACACCTGCGTACGTACTAAACATACGAAAAATTCCTCCTACGATCTGACCTCAAAATTACCCGAACGTTCTTATTTGTCCGTTTAATTTTCACAAATCACAATTGCCAGTATCAAATCACTTATTGTCATAGGCCAACCACCCGTTCGTTTTCGAAAATCATTCACCACTCTTTACGAGTTTTTTTCGCCTTGTCCCACCTCAAATGAAGGAAAAAAATAAACTGAAAACCTCAAAAGGCTTGAAGAAATCAAAGCCGGCTCAGTCTGATAGCTCAGGAACGAATACCAACAACGATGACCAGAAAAAAGATCCCAAATCAAGGTACAAAATGAACCCGGATGCAAGAAAATCGGTTACTTCATCCTCAAATTGGACGGGTAAACTTCCTTCGACGCTATTACACGAACATTGCCAAAAACTACATTGGGAAAAGGTCAACTATGATATGGTATGTACCGCTTTTTATGGCCGACTCATTGATCTAAGTCCTGGTTAGTTCACTTAATCGTCGATCAATAGATTATTCAACCATTTTGTTCGTTAGCCTCTTTTACTAACTTCTCAACCTACGACCTCTTTTTGTTCAACACCTTAGAAACATGTGAAAGATGGACACGTATGTCATGCTATTCTATCTATCAAAAACCCCAAATCAGGCCTGATTGAGTCTATTAAATTTGCTCCCCCTCCAGATTTAGTTCAACCACAGGAAACCGCTCTAGAAGCTCGTCACTTATGTGCAACTTATACCCTTCACAGAATCGCATCGCACAAGAATATTTCAATGATCTTGCCGGGTGAACACAAAGCTTTGTGGGCGAAATTGGAGGAAGTACGGAAAAATACAAAAGAACCCATGAGATCAAGGCTGTATCACCAGGATCCCTTCTTGGCTGAAAGAGAATACAAAGCAAAGAAGTTAGAAATTGAAAAAGCTAGAAACAGCGAAAAAGGCAAAGAACAATCAATTATCAGATCGGTCAAAGCTACGATCTCTAATACAAGTGCTCCCAAACCAACAGAAGAACATTCCAAAAGAAATGATACTGAAAATGACCATGAAAACGATCAGGAACAGAAAGACTCACAAAAAAGAGTCCGTTTCAACAAAGTCTTAACAATGTCAAAAGACGCTAGAACCTTGGTAGAGAATTTGATCAAGAAATATCACGGATTTACAAACAATTCGGCTACATTAAACCAATCAAAACCTGTGGACAAGGACATCAAAAAAGCCATCACAAAAACTTTAGTTAAAATTGGTTTTGCTCAATATCAAGTCGTTGAAGCCCTAAGTATATGTGGATATAACCTTACGGATGCCATTGAATGGCTTTTAGTGCACGTTCCTGAAGATGATCTTCCAGATCTATTTAACAAGAACGAATACAAAGCAATGTACGCAAGTGTTCAATCCACCGACCTGAAAACAGAGTATGTAATTAGAGATGTAGTCGGCTTAGGCTATTCTGATGATATGGTCCGTCGCGTCGTGGAAAGCTGTAACGGTGACAGAAGAAAAAGCATTGTCAAAATAACTCACCTACTATGTTACGAGAATGAAAAAGAAAAAGACATTGAAGAAACATCTTCCGAAGAATTAAATTCCGATGAAAGCATGTGGGATGAAGAGATAGAAAGTCTGAAATCTATTTACAACGAAGATGAGCTGAATGTATCAAAAGATCAATGTTCTTTCAAAATTCTTAATGAGCAACGAAATTTGAAAATAAATCTTACATTGTGGAGAAATGACAACTACCCCAAAAAAATTCCCGGGATTTATATTGAAACTCTGGACTTCAAATTACCCAAGTATGTTATATTGGATCTCATCAAACAAACGGGTCAATATGCTGCGGAAATATCAGGGGAGTTCATGCTCATGTCGATAGCCGACTGGTTCAAAGAAAATTTTGACAAAATCAGACAAAACCCTTCACCCTTAGCTAACCTCTCAAATGGTGTCATCGGTATCAGCGAGTCTACTATGTCTGATGCTTCTGCAGCGTCATATAAACAATTCAGAAAACGCACGGAAACTCGACCAAAACGGGATGCGCAAAAAATACTTGATTCTCATTTGCAAAAGTCTCCAAAGCTTCTTGAGCCGAGGAAATTATTGCCAGCTTGGAAAAAGAAAGAAGCCATTGTTGAAATTATCAATTCACATCAAGTAACTCTTATCACGGGTGAAACAGGATCTGGTAAATCAACTCAAGTCGCCCAATTCGTTTTGGATTATTATATTGAAAATGGTAACGGAGATAAAGTGGAAATTGTGTGTTCGCAACCAAGAAGAATTTCAGCTATGGGGTTGGCTCAACGTGTAGCAGAAGAAAGAGGATCCAATGTCGGAGATGAAGTAGGTTATGTGATCAGGGGTGAGTCGAAAGTATCAAATTCAAACACCCTTCTGAAATTCGTCACTACGGGTGTACTAGTTAGAATGATCCAAGAAGGGAAAACTGAAGCGCTTGCCAGATATTCGCATGTTTTTGTTGATGAAGTGCATGAAAGGTCTTTAGATAGTGACTTTTTGCTGATTCTGTTGAAGAGACTAATTTCTGTTAACAAAAACCTTAAAGTGGTTCTCATGAGTGCCACTGTTGACCCTGCTTTATTCATAAACTATTTTGGAGGAAAAGAGGTTGGCTATACTCATATTGAAGGCCGAACTTTCCCAGTTGAAGACCATTATCTGGAACATGCTCTTGATATTACATCTTTTGTACCTCATTCCCTTTTAGAGGAATCAGGCCCAATTGATGTTGGGCGAAAAATTATTGCCATGCGAAACACAATCAGCTATGATCTAATTGCTTCTCTAGTCAAAAAAATTGATTCGGATTTGGGAACTCAAAATGGAGCAATTTTGGTTTTCATGCCTGGTGTGGGTGAGATTGATCGCTGCATCTCTGCAATATCAAATGTTTCAAGTACCTTCAATGTCTTACCCTTACATGCATCTTTGTCTCCAGCTGATCAACGCAAAGTTTTTCCTGAATCGTCTAATGGTAGAAGAAAAATTGTTGTTAGCACAAATGTCGCTGAAACCTCTATTACAATTCCAGATATTGTTGTCGTTATTGATTCTGGGAAAGTAAAAGAAACGGTGTACGATAATGCTACCCGAACCACACAACTAGTTGAATCATGGACTTCTAAGGCCGCAGCAAAACAAAGAAGAGGTAGAGCGGGAAGAGTCAGAAAGGGTACTTGTTATAAATTATTTACTGCTACAATGGAAGAGAGGGAGATGCCAGACAGGCCATTACCGGAAATTTTAAGGGCACCACTAGAGCAATTGTACTTAACTGTAAAAGCTATGGGAATTAACGATGCCGGAAAGTTTCTTGGGGAAGCTATTGATCCACCTGATGTTACGGCCATTCAAGCTGCAAAAACTACGCTGATAGAAGTAGGTGCACTAAACTCCGAAACTGAGGCCCTTACACCTTTGGGCAAATACATGTCTATGATCCCTGCAGATTTAAAGTGCGCCAAACTACTTGTTTTAAGCAGCATATTTGGCTATACAGATGTGGGGCTCACAATTGCAGCTATATTATCGTTGAGGTCACCATTCATTAGCAACAAAACCAATCGCGACGAGCTAGATCAGGTACTTAAGAAATTTGGAAGTGAATGTGGATTTGGCGACTTGATTTGTCAAGCGAAGGCTTATGAAGAGTACTCTAAGTTGACGAAAAAGAAGTCCTCTGGAGAAATGAGACGCTGGCTGAAAGAGAATCTGCTGTCTAGACAGACCTTGCAAGATATTACTTCTAACAGGAAACAATACATGTCAATATTGAATGAAATCAGTTTCTTAAGGTCTCTCTCTGCTCCTGCAACAACTATCCCACTACAAGGACAAACTGGTATGTTAAGAGCTATTATAGGTGCATCGTTAACACCTAATATAGCAGAAGTCAGTCTTCCAGATAAATCATTTTCGCAGACAAACTATGGAGCTGTGGAAACTCTAACTGCGGATTCAAAGAGTATCAAATTTTTTACATCTACTGGACGTGTTTTTATACATCCAGCATCGACTATGTTTAAAAGCACGCAGTTCAATGCAGGCTCACGATCTGACAATGACGCAGAATACATATCCTACGCACGTAAGGTCCAAACTTCGAAGACATTTATTGATGGAGTTACGCCACTTAACTTGTACGGAATGATGTTGTTTTCAGGTAAGGAAATCAAAGTTGATTTAGTGGGAAAAGGTGTCATTGTTGATGGATGGATTGGTCTGAAGTGCTGGAGTAGGATAGGAATTCTAGTCAAATTGGTTAAAGGGATATTTGATATGGTTCTTGAGCAGAGATTGGAAAATCCGGGGATGGAAATTGGTGAAGGTGCCGGGGAGGATGTTGTCGACGGAATAAAGAGAATTGTAGAGGGAAATGGAATATTGATTCAGTAAGATATCTATGTCAAGTAAATATCGATTGAATTTAAAGGTGTGATTAGCACTTACTTTTGGAGAAAAAAAATAAATAAAAATCTTCCTCGTGGCTCGTTCTCATTGAATAATTAAATTTTGTAGGTTATTATCTATCATATTAATTACTCAGTTTTATCTAATGAAAAGCCATAAATTGGATCAGGGCGTCACGTCAATATATTATGATGTGCTTTTATTTCCAGGATTCATTTTCAGTCTTGAAACCATTCTCATCAAGAAGATAAAAATATTCAAAAAATGCGTAGTTCAGTTTAGGTACTAAGTACTATCAAGTCTTAAAATCCTAAAATTTAAATATTAAATTTGAAAACTCTTGCACTGTTTAATTCGTTCCTTACCACTTCGTCGAGCTTTCGCAAAGCAAAGTTCAACCAAATTACTTAAAATACTGTATTTTGGAGTACATCTAAACCCACACGCGTCGTCGCATCGCAGAGAAATCACCGACTGTTCGAAACCAGATTGCAGTTCAAGCTCCAAATAAAACGTTTATCGACTACGCATTTGTATTCTCACTTTTACTTATTTTTTATTATTTTATTTCCTTCTTCTTTCTCTTCAACCAACTACGTTTTTGCATATATACAACTACCAGAATACATGAGTTTGCTTCCATTTTCACACAACACCTCGAGACCCGTCAACGAACTCGCGCTGTCGACACGCAAGCGCGACCGAGAATGGGACTCGGACTCGGAACTGCCCAGCTCGGAGTACGTGAAACGTGCTTTTACAAGCGACTTCGAGCGCGAAAGTGAAAGGGACTTGCTCTACGGACAGAATATTAATAGCTCGCCGCCCCCGGTGTCAGGGTTTGAAGAGGCGTCCTTCTTAGTGTCGGATGAAGGTGATACAACATTGGGTGCAATTGATGAGGCGGAAAGTGATCAAGCTGGGGAACTCGATTTGAATGGAATTACGACGGACGAAAGTGAGACAGGGTTTAGGAAATCGCGCGAGTTGATTCAGTTGGCAATCGATAATAGTACACCATCGCTTCTTCTTTCAGACCTGTCTTTGAAGAAACTTCCTTCGGAATTAGGAGACCTCAAAGACTTGGTTGTTCTGAACGATAACGGATCGCTAATTCCAAACGTGAAAATCTTTCTCGCAAATAACTGTCTTAAATCGCTAAATTATTCCACGCTTTTCGACGTTGCCAATCTGACAGTTCTGTCACTGCGGAACAACCAACTCGAGGAAATTCCACCTGCTATAGGGCGGCTCAAAAATCTAGTCGAACTCAGTGTCGGTGGGAACCAATTAGCATACCTTCCAGCAGAGGTAACACGGCTACCTAAACTCATGGTCCTCTCAATTCATCCAAACCCGTTGCTCGACCCACCATCACCCTCATCACCACCCATCAAACGTGCGCGTTACCCCGGCTGCGTTCCCACATTACAATCATACACCTTAACGCTTCTTACACTACATCTCGTTTATACCCCTCGTGAAAAGCGGAGACTCGGGATCACGCCTAGACTGGACAGCCTGATAACACCGGCAATGGCTATCAGAGGAATGGGCGTAGTCTGTTGGGGCTGTCGTAGGGAAACGGCTGTGGTTGCATACGAAGAAATTGTGTGGGAAGAGGTCTGTGGGAATGCAAATGTGCCTCTTAAAAAAAGATTTTGTTCCGGTTCGTGTTGGAATTCAGTTGCATAGTGTGAGTAAATGATTCACTGACATGTGTTTCATATTGCCAAAAGTGTCATGACATTGTATTTATTATTATTATTTTATTATTTTTAATAATATTTCAAATAACCGTTTTCTATGAGTTAGTATATATAGTACCTATAATACAGTATATAAAGAACTTCGCTATCTATTCATTGAAGCCGAACCCCATGGCAAATGCCCGAATGTGGTACCGAATGGGTGTAAAATGCGGGTGTACCTAGTAGCTAGGTATGATCTTTAGTTTGAAAAATGAAGTGACGAACTCTCCCCATTATATACAAAAACTTAAGAGCTATGTATAAACTAAAAAAGACAAAATAAATATCAAAGCTCTTTAACTCCTTCTAGTAGTGAATCAATGTCAGGCGATACAACCATCTTCCGAGTGACCTGTCCAATCAAATGTGCTTGCTTTTCAGCTACATCTATCACAACAACATCTTGCAAAAAGTTAGACTCTGAGCCCTGAGACACTTCCATCACAATATTTCCCAGCATCATTGTCAGCTTCCCAGACTTGTGCAGACGCAACGTACCAGCTTGGCCTTCGGGGAATTTGACATCGACCGGCTCATCATCAGCTTCGTCTTCCCCATCAGAAGTTGAAACAGCTTGCTGGAATGAGGGACTTAATAAAGGCATCTGGAAAAAGAACAACCTCTTTTCAATGTCAGGTCTGTCCTCGGACTCAGCATTTGCTTCGTCTACTGAAGGCGATTTTTCAGAAATGCTGAATTCTTTGGCAATTGTCCGATGGTCCTTTGCCACACGTTTCAGCTCAATTAGTTCTTCAGGTGAGATGTAAACGTTCTTTTTATCTTTAGGCAAAACAAACGGCAGTGCCGTTCTAACTCTCTGAGGAACCATCTGGCCTTCTTCGTTTTTCACCACAACCACCTCTTCTTCGTAATCCTCTGAATCTTCTTTCTTAACATTGTTCTCATCTTCTACCTCATTCCTCACAGGTCTTACCGGGAAATGTTCTGATTCTGTACCATCACTCCTCGTCATATCCGTTCCTTCACTCGATTCACTTTTCACATTGAGCCCCAATACCTTTGCACCGGTTATTTCTACCGCCGCTGCACGTTTCCTTGAAAAATCTGCGGCACCGATACTACCAAACGCACCTGTGGCTTGGGTTATAATTGGATCGAATCTTCCACCACGACGTTTTGGTTTCGGTTTTGACTGGGAGAAAGCTGGTGTTTCGGGGGCTGTGACTTTACTTGCTTGTGGGGCAGTTTTCTCACGCTCGGCTAATGAACGACGTTGAACTTGCTTAGGCTGGAAAGTACGCCGGATTGGGGCGCCACCGGGTGTAGCACGGCTACTTAGAGACCCGAGACGCGTAGGTTCTGGTGTGGAAGAGACAGTTGGTAGAGTTTCAGCGGTAGAGGCTGGAGAGGGGCCGCCTGGCGCCGGCGTAGATGCAGATGTGTTTGCAGAAGGAGCAGCACGAGAGCGTCGAGGTGGGGGCGGTTTAGTGGGTGGCATAGAGATGTAGTTTTTTGGTGATCAAGGTGCTAAAAAAAATAATTCAAAAAAATGTTAACTTTTGGGAGGTTTAGGAAATTTTACGTTTTGGTAGGGGGAAAAAAAAATTGAAAATGTGTGTTTTGGACATCAGTGCAGCCCAAACAGTTAGCAGCCAGGAGAATGATCGTTGTAGCGTATGTGGTTATCGATTGGTGTAATACAGCTTGATACTATACGCGATATATTTTAGCTGAAAGTGCACCGAGTATTTTATACGTATCAAATGTTCTATAATATTATGCTGCTTTCATTTGTCTGCTTGTAAATTCATATCCACTCGATACAACTGAAGCTTAAAACTGAATGGAAAAAACAGCTTTTATCGAATATAATTAGCTGCTACCTACAGTATGTGTAAGTTGTACCAAATGATTCAAAACAGTAGCCGTAAAAAGTTTATAGTTTCTGAATTTCAGACAAGACAATCAAGGAATTTGGACAAAAATATAGCTCTAAGAATAACCAATGATGAAAATTGACGTGGAAACGACTGTTACAAACATATGTCTTAAGTATTCAACTGTCTGATATGTACGTACAGTGCACTACACGGATGGATGAAAAGTTGGTTCAGCAGGATAAATTTTGAGTAATCTGTTTTAAAGAGACATTTTGAGTACGGAGTTTTGTACAGTTAAGCAAGCCGAGATCGTTTATTGCTAATATCTATTCCCAAAGCTAATAAACCAATTTAATATCATTAGATGAGATCCTATAATATTGTTCTTTTGTCCAGATTTTATAAACCACACTTTTAACTAGTCTAAAGTGACACAAGGCTGCTCTTGCGTCGGTTCCTAGCATTTGAATTGAACGTACGCTTTAGAACCCTTTAGCAACACAACTTTGAGCTAAAGTAATATTAAGATCCGTGTACAGATCAAAAAGTCGTGATAGATAATTTGAAGTTAGCTATTGAGATCTGTATGCTTTGTTACAGAAATACTAATTCGAACCAAACTGGCAGCTACAGTCCGTACTTGTATTAGGTTCACCAGTCTCATTTCGTATGGAAACAAGATATTGGCATGGAACCATATCAGGCAATGACCTTCAGTATACAGTAGATTTATAAAAGTGTACAGTTTATAAATCAGCTTTTAGAGCATAAGCATTGATGAAAGACATTATAAATACACACTGAGAAGCTCAGGGTTTTGATTCATATTGTGTGGTCTATATAACAGACACAAAAAGCTTCTTTTGATTATTTACACTTGAAAGGTTTCATAGTGGTACTTTAAAAGACTTACTGGAAAAAAAAGCTAGAAAAGATAGTTTAAAGTGAATTATAACCTAAAGATTCATATAGAAAAGAAATGATTCCTTCATAAACGTGGAAGAGCTGATATTATGTACAGCGTGATAAAGTTAGCACATTAGAACCATTGTATAACCAGTCTTTTGAATGACATGTTCCGTGCTTGTAGCGAACATACATTTTTTAGTTATCGTAAAGAGTATGGTTGACTCAAAATCTTGGGTCGCGTCGAATTACTGCTCATAACTGATGTTATAAGTGAAATTGAGTTCTATTGTTTTCAAATCACCAAAAGTACATGAAGTTATAAATCAATTTATATTTTTAGAAAATGGAACAGAAACTATGTTTCTACTATTATATATTTGGGGTTTGTATAAATTGAACAAATCACAGACACCTTTGTTACCGTAGGTGCTCTCTTGCCAACTTTGTGTTTAGAGAAATATATGTATGTTGCATAAATTTTACATAAGACTGATTGGTGATAATTGTTGATAGATATTATATTCACCATACAAACATTTCGAACGCACACTTTTATCAAAATAACTGCTACATTAAAAACCTTTATGTCTGAATGCTAAAAATGAATAAAACAGAAAGCTTTTTGTTTAGTTTTATACGCGTTTGTAGAAAGGGTCTTACATAGAATTCGGATTTTTCATATAGAAACACAAAAAAATTTAATTCAAACCGTTTTGAGTATGCCGAGATTAAAAACATCATGGAAGGTATCAAGACAGATTCAGTGTACTCATGTACAGAAAACTATATACGCTATTAGAATTTTACCAATAAATAATATACCTAGTGACTTGACGCGATATAATCATATTTTTGAAAATTCTATTGAATGCCAAAAGTTTTTTGGCACGACAGATAGTTGTGTAATATAGAAAGAAAACTGGATATGTGAAAACCGATATAAGGAATGCTGGTTAATAACAAAGTCGTGATTAACTGACCACAATCGATTCTGATATGGCTTTTATTTTAATATCAGTATTAGAACTACTATGAAACATACACTTTTTCCTTTTAATGGTATTCTTTCAGGAAGCAGATGGAAAAATAGTATTATTGTTGCGCTTCTGAGTGAAAATGAATAATAGCATAGAATACAAAGGCAATTCCTTTACAGCTGTAAAATCAGACTTCTGGGCTGTGAAAAATGGCTATACTATGAGCTTGGAAATCAAATGGCCAAAACAAACTCTATAACAATGTTTGACATAGGCTTTGCAAAACACTGGTACAATCCTTGACAATATATCTCACACTACTTCAACAGATATCCAATATGTACAAACCAAAAATCATTCTCAGGTATATGTTTTTGTACGATCGAATATGTTTGATCGTGACATCTAGTGCTACATGAGTTCAAAGTAGCTCAAAAGATCAAATATTGAGTGAAGATTATGTTTGGTAAATTGAAACAGTTTATATTATACTAACATGACAATCTCAGAGTCTGCTACAGAGTGGTATATCTGCACAAATAATGACCACAAGTAAAGCAGGAAGCTTTGCAATTAACGCATAATAAAGTACATACTGTACATGAGCATACATATGAGCACCCGACATTATATTGGTTTATCTCAGCTACCTTCCATGGATGCGTTCTCATTACGCAAATGGGCTTCTTCCAAAGCACCAAAGTAAAATAAAGATCTTGGATCTTACACTGTGCAACAGTTTCAAAAGTCTCGGGTTATTATTTGCTATAAAACTAAACTCCGGTAGTCTCTAAGATTTACAATAAAGGGTAAACTCTAAACCTTCATATTCAAAAGTATGGTGTTTGGTAGAAATGTATCGAGGTTTTGAAATAAAATTCACCTAACCATTTTCTATCGTTCGAGTCCAGCTGCCGTTCAGCAATATTGAAGGGAACTGTAATAGTAGTTGCCTTGTTGCAAATTAAGAACAAGTTACGTTTTGGTGACTCTGGGATCAAATGTAGATGCTATAGTTATCGTTCCGTGTAAATTACTGTTTACAGATTGTATGATTTGCAGGTGCATTGTTGATGAATATCTTGAGCCTGATTGAAAAAATCTATCACCAACCTACGTTAATAGATTACATACAAGAACTCCGTTTTCGTATGGCTTCTGATATCCTAAACGCCTACTTTGTGATTACAACTTCAAGCAGTAACGTAAACAAAAATTCGTCACAAATAGCTAATATCCTGCACACGAACATTGAAGATTTCTATAAACAAAAGCTAGACTATTTCCTGTTCAAAAAATAGAAGGAGAAATTATGATTGAAAACTGAAAAATAAGTTTAATGCTGATACACATCCTATTCAACATCTGAACCTGGTAACAAAAAGAAACAACTTACCAATTCAAAACAAAAGTGTTCCTCAAGATAACCTTCTTTTGAACCTTTATTCCAAACTTCATAACTTTGCCAAAATGAATATAAAATCTCTTCAATCCATCAATTCATTTTTATTTTATCATCTTACATCATTGTTACATCTCTCATCCATCTTACTACTGTTCAATTAATCATACAAAAAACCAAAAATTATTATACTTAAAACAGATAGTACCATGGACACTAAAGGTGCAGTTCTTCAGCCCCTGGTTGGGCAAAAACGCACTAAGAAGCATTACATCTTAATCTCAGCTTCTGTTATTTCTTTCCTTTCTTTATTCTTCGTATTGAGAGCTATTCCCACACCAACTGTCATTGAAAGCACTCACATGCGTTCCTCCTCATGTGCTAAGCTTCTAGCTGCCATTTCAGGTCTTATGGCTACAGGTCAAAACACCCATATGGCTATGAATCCTCTTGACACATCTGTGCCTAAAGTTAACCAAGAAATCACCGGGCCTCTTCGGGATCTCGGTGCCCCTGTTCATGAGATGGTAATTGGTGAGCACACTTTTGAAACTTCTTGGGGACAACCTTTCAAGGCTTCCTACGTCCCACCATTCGAGGACTTCACTCACGTTCAGGTTAAGCTTGAAGCTTCTTCCACTGGAACTCAATTTGACCGTTTGGCTCGATTGTACGTCGGTGGTGCTGAAATCTGGAGAACTTCTACTGCTGAACCCGCTGGCGGGAGCGTCACTTTCTCTTATACAAAAGATGTTTCTCAATACTCAGCTCTTTTTCAATCTGCACAGGATATTGTTCTTGACTTGGGTAACACTGTTAACAACCAATATACCGGTGCATACCACACTAAGTTGACTCTGCAATTTTTTAATTCTCCTGAAGAAGTGTCATCCAACTCTGATTATGTTGCAGATTCATTTGCTACTTTCAAGCAACCTAACCAGATTTATCCTATCAGGCCCTACGGAAAGACTTTGTCTGACTCTTTCGTTTACACTTTGCCTGAAGAAGAGGTCGATGTTCAAATCAATGCTCTACCCAGAAACACTACTCGTGCTGTCCTTGATATCTTTGCTTCTGGAAACAGTGAAGATGAGTTTTGGTACTTTAATCTTCAGCCATCAACTGCAGATGCTTTTGAAGAAAAGGACGTTGGCCTTAATAACAACTATCCTTCTCGCATGATCCATGTTATGATCGACGATGAACCTTCCGGAATTGTTCTTCCCTTCCCTGTTATCTACACTGGTGGTTTCGCTCCATCTCTATGGCGACCCAATGTGGGTATTAAGGCTTTCGATGTTCCTTCCTATCAAGTCGATATCACTCCTTTGTTGCCTAAGCTCTGGAGTGGTGCCAGCATCAAAATTGCAGTTTCTAACGGATTTGGTGAGGCTCCTTCGAGCAACTGGCTTGTCAATGCCAACTTGCTTGCTTGGGAATCTACTGGAGTAAGTGGTAGTGGGCAAATCCTTCCTGGATCCAGCCACAGTGAAGACAACAAATTCAGCCAACCTGATGATGAAGGATCTGCTGTTGAGCTCTTGTCAGTAGCTAGAGATTCGTCTGCTGGTTCCATTCTTACCTTTGTTACGGATAGTGGTATTAAGGAGTTTTACATTGAGTCTTCTCAAACCGTCTCTTTTACCAACGCTAAGAACATTTTCAACAACGGCGCGGCCATTCAAGTTTCACAATTGTCCAGTGGTCAGAACAGCGTTAAAGTTTCTAATGATGTTTCTGCTGTTAAACATGGTAGAAACCCTAACTTGCAAACTCTGTCTCAATCTTCCTACCTTTACCCTCTTGCTGTCAATGATATCAGCGTTAAAGGCGACTCTCGTCCTTATCAAGTTGATGTCAACCATGGATACGGGTTTGAAAACAACGAAGTTTCTGTATGGACTCGTCAAAATACCTCCTCTTTCAACGAAGTTTCTGGTGAAAACGTTGTATCTAACAACGCTCGTGCAGATCAATACCTTATTCAAAAATTGACACAACTTGATGGTTCAAAGACTGCTTATGACCGCTACGTCGCTACTGAAAAGAACACTGTCAAGGCCGATGTTGTTGGATCTCCTGTTGTTGAGTCTGTTGCTGACTTTGGTAGAACTGATCCTCTCGCTCTTCTAATCACACACGCTGCAAAGATTGCCAATCTTTACAAAGAAAACGAAGAAGCTATCACTGTTGCTATCAAAGACATCTTTGCCCGTGGTTTACCTGCTGTTGATACTTCTCGTAGCACCAATATGATCTCTAACGCTCTCAACTTGGATCAACCCAGAGGCCCTCACTTCTATCTTTCCGAATCCCCTGATCCCAAACATGCGCTTGCTGCTAAATGCGGTGGAAAGGCTCTGTCGAAGAGAACGTTTTTAGATTCAATATGGAACAGAAAGTCTTCTATGGACTTACACAACGGCGCTGGAGCCGGTGCTGGATCCGGTGCTGGCTCTAAATGGAACCACTTCTGCAAAAAGTGCCAGCCTTGGCTCTCTTCTACTTCCACTAGTGCTTCCCCTGCTACTAGTGTACCTCCAACCTCTTGCACTAACGGTGGAACCCCTCCTGAGTGTAACCCTCCTAGTCCCTCAGCTACTTCTACTTGTAGCAACGGTGGAGTGGGAACAAATTGTACTCTATCCTCAACTGACGGCCCACCTCAACCCCCACCTCCACCAACTTCTGCACCTTCATCTTTTACCTCTGCACCTGCCCCTCCTGCTTCTTCTAGCTCAGGACCTGCTCCTCCTGCTTCTAGCTCCGAACCCGCTCCTCCTGCTTCTTCAAGTTCAGGACCCGCTCCTCCTGCTTCTTCAAGCTCTGCACCTGCCCCTCCTGCTTCTTCAAGTTCAGGGCCCGCTCCTCCTGCTTCTAGCTCCGAACCCGCTCCTCCTGCTTCTTCAAGTTCAGGACCCGCTCCTCCTCCTGCCTCTAGCTCAGGACCTATTCCTCCTCCTGCCTCTAGCTCAGGACCTGTTCCTCCTCCTGCTTCAACTTCAGGACCCGCTCCTCCTCCTGCCTCTAGCTCAGGACCTGTTCCTCCTCCTGCCTCTAGCTCAGGACCTATTCCTCCTCCTGCCTCTAGCTCAGGACCTGTTCCTCCTCCTGCTTCAACTTCAGGACCCGCTCCTCCTCCTGCCTCTAGCTCAGGACCTGTTCCTCCTCCTGCTTCAACTTCAG